>PVKC010023313.1:0-17290 GCA_004027635.1 Crocidura indochinensis
GGCTTGCATTTGCAATGCAGATACCTTACCTCTAGCGCCACTTCGCCAGCCCCTCTATCAGGAGTTTTAATAATAAATTCTGTGGGATTTTATTGGTGAAAATAAGTAAAATGACTTCCTAGAGTTTCCAGTACTGTATTATAGTATTTTTTTCCCACCTCGTCCTCCCCCACCACCGCTTTTTTTTCAAGTTTTTTATTTTCTTTTTTGTGTTGGGATGGCCATGAATTACTCATTATGTGAGTATGTACTCATTGTTAGTTGGGGGACTGGCACACATGATAATCTGGCATCACACTAATTTATGGAAGGTGCTTTGTCCAAATATTGTTCACCAGTGGTCAGACCACTGCTATGCTCACTGCTTTGAATGTGGCACTCCAGGCATGGTGGTCACAAAACTTTAAATGCTCACAAACACTTACCTGTGAGTCAGAGGTAGCATTTAAATTGTGTCAATGAGAGTTTTCAGACAGTAGATACAAGCATTAATGAACTCACACATAAAATTCCATACATACACATAATCAACTACACAAAAATATATCACATGTGCACACTCTAATACACACAATTATTCACACAATTACACACTCCCACATTGCTAGATAGCACTGAGAATGCTATGCATGTCCCCATGCTTCCATTGCATAGAATTTTGCTTCTGAAGCATTCCCTGCCTTCTGCATTAACTTATTAAAATAAATATGTAAAGGAATGATGTTATGCTAAGTGCATTTGTCCAAAGGATAAAAGATAGCACTTTGATTCTGACTGAGTTGATATTTCAAGGACCAAAATTTTCCTCTTCTAGGAAATACAACTGGACAGAGTACATAAAGCAATTTTTTTTCTCTGAAAATTTGATAGGCCATGGAAGATAGTGTGTATATGGAGAGAAGCACATAAGTGAACCCAACACAGCAAGGGCCTACATGATGCCTGTGTGGTATCCTAGTAGTGAAGCAAAAATTGTAAATCCAATGGTCTGCTTATCATGAGGGCAGTTGGAAATTGATGGTGATGCAGTTACCAGGGATAATACCAGAGAACAGTACTGGAAGTTGATCCAGCTTTGGCGAACTAGAGACTGTCCCCCCTGGGAGAGAAACTGACTCAGATATGAGGAAATTGCAATTAGAGAGAGACAAACTCACCCATGGTTTAAAACATGTTCCTGCACACAAAGATGAGTGGAAATCAGTCCACTTCAAGGAGAATCACTCCCTAGACTGTAGATGACCAGTAGAGTATGCTCATTGAAGGATGTTTTACCCCTAATCCACATGTTTACTTCTAATAAAACTCAGCCCCAAGTTCTGAGATTCTTCAAAATCTCAGAACACAACTTGGAAGACGATAAAGATGGAAAAGAAAAATTGTGGCCAGCGAGGTGGCGCTAGAGGTAAGGTGTCTGCCTTGCAAGCGCTAGCCAAGGAAGACCCTCGGTTCGATTTCCGATCTCCCGGCATCCCATATGATTCCCCCAAGCCGGGGGCAATTTCCAAGTGCTTAGCCAGGAGTAACTCCTGAGTATCAAATGGTGTGACCCGAAAAACCAATCACAGACATACGCACACACACAACATCACCTGACCTAATGGCTTACTATAAAATGATGCTGTTTTTACACTGTTGTCATAACACAATGTTTCTAATTGGCAGACACATGGAATAGAAAAGAGAACCCAAATAAACAACTCCACCTTCATTAAAAGCTTCGTATTCAGCACACAGGTGCAAAGGTAACTCAATAGAGAAATTATTGTCTTTTAGAGAAATGGTTCTTGAATAAATACCTGTGACTAAAAACAAGATGACTTCAATGTTATCATCTAAGGAAGAGAGTATTAGAATATAGGTCTTTAAACTCAAGCACAAAACTATTGATCTTCTATAAGAGAAAATGTGTGGTCTTTCTGGTCTTGATACATTGCTACCATTCCTAAGTAGAAAACATAAATAATAAAGTCTTTAGTATTAAAGTAAGGAATTCGGGGCCCGGGAGATAGCATGGAGGTAAGGCGTTTGCCTTTCATGCAAAAGGTCATCGGTTCGAATCCTGGTGCCCCATATGGTCCCTGTGTCTGCCAGGAGTGATTTCTGAGCATGGAGCCAGGAGTAACTCCTGAGCACTGCCGGGTGTGACCCCCCCAAAAAAAAAAGTAAGGAATTCAATTGACACTATTAAAAGAATGATAAAGTGATGCAGTAGGAAAACATTCTATGAATTGCATTATTTTACGGAAAACTGATACCAATTACACATAAAGGACTATGAAGGTCAATGTTAAGAAGCCAGTGTATTTTTAAATGAGCAAAATATTTAGAGATTCTTCAGCAACAAAGATACACAGATGTTGAATAAGTACTATTCACTACTATCCAGTAGTAAAGGGTATATATAGATAATTGCTCATGAAAATACAAATAAATGGAGCAGGAATGATAGTACAGTGGATATGTTTGTTTGTCCTGCTCTGTAGACCTGATTTTGATCCTCAGCATCTCATTCTGTCCCCCTGAACAATGCCTGAAGTGATTAATGTAGAGTCAGGACTAGACCCTGAGCTTTTCTGGCTGTGGTCCCAAAATAAAACAACACAAATGTAAATGAAGACCACAAGAGATACCATAGCACTCCATGTAAGTGAGCAAAGGTGTTTTAGATTAGCCATTAAGAACATTAACTGAAATAAGGAGAAACTGAAATTCCCCCATCAGATTAGTTAGAAGAGAAATCACAGTGCTTTGGAAAAGAAGAGTTCCTAAAATGTTCAAATACTCATATGATCTAGTCACTTTATCCCTCAACATTTACTAAAAGGAAAAACAAATATATACATATGCATAATTACAAAGGATCAGGAATGAAATTACTCATAATGATTATAGCAGAAATAAGTACTTAAAACAGACTAAGTGGATGAAACACCAGCTAAATGAGTTAATAAACTTGTCATCTATCACTCGGTGAAAAAAAAATGAAGTCTCCATACGTGCTACTATATGAATAGAACTCAATATTATTTGTTGAGTTAAAAATATTTTTCTTGGGGCCGGAGCAGTGATGCAAGTGTTAAGGCATCTGACTTCCCCATGCTAACTTAGGACAGACTGCAGTTTGATCCCCTGGTGTCCCATATGGTCCTCCAACCCAGGAGCGATTTCTGAGCACATAGCCAGGAGTAACCTCTGAGTATCACTGGGTGTGGCCCAAAAGCAAAAATTTTTTTTTCTCTTAAAAACAAACAAAAAGTGTGAAATGATATAAAGAGTATATATTTATATATATAACACATATGTTATATATAAAAGAATATATAATATATAAAATATATATAAATATAAATATAAAATAAATTTAAATAAATATACATATATAAAAGAAAATGCAAGACAGACGTTTAAAGTATCTAAGGTCTCACCGTGGGGAATAAAAGTGAAGACAGCATTGTCTTAATTATGGTGGTGATTTTGCAAATTTATACATAAAAGCAAAAACATGTATTTCAAATGGTACATATTTAAAATACACAGTGATTATGTCA
The DNA here is from genome assembly GCA_004027635.1 of Crocidura indochinensis. Classification (NCBI taxonomy): domain Eukaryota; kingdom Metazoa; phylum Chordata; class Mammalia; order Eulipotyphla; family Soricidae; genus Crocidura; species Crocidura indochinensis. Next base: position 3,552 of record PVKC010023313.1, read on the forward strand.
GCTAAGCATCAATCTTTTGGACAAAGAAAAAAGAAGTATTCAACCACTTTCTCCAAGAGACAATGGCTGTTTTCTTTGCCTTCCGACCTCTGGCCTCACACTCGGTTCCCGAAGTCAGAAGGACTTCATCTTCAACATGCTCATTACATGAGGTGCACAACAGAGGTGTCAATCACTTTGAAATTATTTGCTCAAAATTGTTGTGCCTGTCATAGAGATATTTAATGGAAGGTGAATAAATGAATAATCAGTGTCCCTAGGGTTGAAAAGTGTTGTTCCCAAGAACGGAAAAGCATGATAAAAAGTAAGTTTGAGCAGCATCATTTTCTCTTTCGCAAGTTGCAGAGTCAGATCCGGAAATGATGTTTGACTTTGCCTACAAAAGACTCAGGATCAGGGTGAGCACTTTTGCAAATATTTAAATTCCATGTGCAAATACAGGAGAGCCCAAGGAACTCCTTTGGCCAGCCTGAGGGAACTTCACCAACATAACAGGAGGTAATTAGTAAAGTAAACACTTTGAGGAAGAAGAATATGGAAATATTAAAAAAAAGAGAGAGAAGTGACTAAGGTTAAGTGCAAGAAACTTTGGTTTGTGGATTTTAGTCAGTATGAATACAATTGTTACATGTTCTTTCTAATGCAAATATTCCCTTGCCAGAAAAAGATCCAAAATCACCCCAAAGTATTAACAATTGTGAAAATGAATTTAGATTGCTATTTGATATGCTCCTCTAAATACCTACCTTATTTAGCACGAAGTTGCCTGTAAAAAAAAAAAAAGTAATGCATAGTGTATTCTTTACATTTTCAATGATTTATATACAAAAATTATCCCATTGTAAGATAGTAAATGTATGTAGATTAGTTATATTAATTTTCTTACCCTTTTTTTCCTTTAATATGTTGGGCTCATACCCACTAGTGTTCAGGACACACTCCTGGCTCAGCACTCAGGATTACTCCTGGGAGTGCTCAGAGACTAGATGACCTGATGGAGATAAAAATCTGAGTTCAGTACGTGCAAGGCGTGAAGTACTATCTCTATCTCTCCCAGTGTGCAACATCATTGCATTTTTAATCAGATGGGTAGCATATCCTTTTAAAATGTATTTGACACCAGATTTAGGCAGCCAGAGGTTAGTTACAAATCCCACACTGCCTAAATATTCTTTACTCAGTATCACAGAAGTTCACCCAAGAAAGACCTAAACATTTATATATGCCAACACTGTGCAACACAATTGTCTTATATGGGCATATTTTAATAAAAAAAAGTCAAAAATCTCTGTCCTGCTAATTGATTGAAATGAAGTTTTATAGGGTCAGAGCAATAACCTTGTAAGCAGTGGACCTGAATTAGAATCCACAGCATCCCATATGGTCCCTTCAGCCTGCCAGGAGTAATTTCTGAGCACAGAGTCAGGAGTAACCTCTGAGCACTGCTGGGTGTGGCTCCAAAAAAACAGAAAAGAAAAAGAAAAAGAAACTAAATCTAATCTCTTGTTTTCCTTAAGGGTCAGATATAATTTAGAAGAAAACTTGAAGCGATCTTCTGGAATCTTAGCCCCAGTTTCTATGTTCCTAATACAAAAAAAAAAAAAAAAAAAAAAAACCTCTCTCTCCAGCTGTCCACACCTGGGTGCCATATTTTCCCCATTTATTCTGTGTGGTAAATTTGATGCATGAGGGTGATGCCAGATCTCTGCAGTCATCCACAGTTCCCAGGTTCTTCAACATTTTCAAGACTGAAAACACAGAGTAGTGGTGATGCTCAACTCAGGGTTAGAATGTAGAAAAAAGATATTGCAAAGCAAAGGAGAAGGAAGGTCCCTGCATGGGAAGGAACTGAGGGCTAATTTAATATGGCTCCATTTGTGAGGCTTTTATAGTAAAACTGTGTCATATTATAGGCTTTAAAATGTTTTTTTACATTTCAAGGAGCCTACACAATAATCTGCCTGGACTTCTTTGAGTCTGGTCAGTTGCCTTAGGCATTGTTTATTATCTGATCCTCCTTGGTGGAGCAGAATTTTATGATCCAAACTGGTGACGAGAAGCCCCATACTCTTCCAGATGAAATGTATATTAGGATATTAGGTCAATGCTTTGTTTGTTTGTGTTTTGTTTTGTTTTGGTTTTGGTTTTTGGGTCAGACCCGACAGCACTCAGGTCAATGCTTTTGAATGAAATGGATATTGGGTAAATAGGGACAGATGGAACTTCTGATAAGGAGAATCGGGACTTCCTCTTTGAAGTCCAAAATTTGTTGTGTGGAGAAACTCTTCTCAATAGCAAATGGGTCCCCTAAATGAGATGAAATTAGTGCTAATCTTTTTTTAGAACTATCACATGCTAACTTTATATATTTATTTAGTTTTTGTAATATCTTTATTTAATGACCATGATTACAAACATGTTTTTTTGATGATTTTTTGAATATCTTTATTTAAGCATCACGATTACAAACAGTAACTATGGTACTTAAAGATATTTAAAAAATAAAAATAAGGGACCGGGCAGTGGCGCTACAGGTAAGGTGCCTGCCTTACCGCGCTAGCCTTGGACGGACCACGGTTCCATCCCCCGGTTCCCATATGGTCCCCCGTGCCTGCCAGGAGCGACTTCTGAGTGCATAGCCAGGAGTAACCCCTGAGCGTCACTGGGTGTGGCCCAAAAACCAAAAATAAATAAGTAAATAAATAAATAAATAAAAATAAACAAGTTTGAAATTGGGTTTTCGTTCTTAAGAGAACAGCACCCTTCACCAGTTCAACATTTCCACCACCAATGCCCCCAAATCTTTACCTGAGATGCCTCTGAATCAACCCATTTTTCCCTGTACTCCATATTTCCTCTCTGGGTATCCTGGGCTTAAAAGACATCCTTACTCATTGTGAAATCCAAGACTGCCTAGCATCCCGAATACATTGGGTTGCTAACATCATGGACCAGAGATTCCTTCAATCTATGAGGACTGGACGGTTGAGTTCAATTCTTTGGTGGGTCTTTCTCTTTGGATGAATATGCTCCTCTTTCCTGCTATTTCTACTTCTCTTTTGAGAGCTGCTTCTCAGAGGTACACCTATGAATCAAGGCCATTTTGACAGCTTCATTTCCCACCAATTTCGTCTGTAAAGATCAACCTACAGCCGGGCGGTGGTGCTGAAGGTAAGGTGCCTGCCTTGCCTGTGCTAACCTAGGACGGACCGTGGTTCGATCCCCCAGTTCCCCATATGGTCCCCCAAGCCAGGATTGACTTCTGAGCGAATAGCCAGGAGTAACCCCTGAGCGTCACCGGGTGTGGCCCAAAAACTAAAAAAAAAAAAAAAAAAAAAAAAAAAAAAAAAAAAAAAAAAAAAAAAAAAAAAAAAAAAAAAAAAAAAAAAAAAAAAGATCAACCTACAAAGACAACAATGTTCTGAGCTAATGTGGGTTCAGAGCCTAGGTTTTGTGGAAGTCAATGAATGCCATGGCTTTAATTTCCTCAGATCTGACCCAAAGACCATCTTATGTATGTGTATCTCAGTTACCAGTTTGTCTGCAAACATCCCCACTAACTGTCAGAGCTCTCTTGTGAGAATATGTTTAAAAGTTCTCTGCTCCTGGTCTCTGAACATCTCATTAAACACTCTGTAGACAAATAGTCTCTGTAGACAAATAGTCCTTTGTCTCACGTGTGTACTGGATTGTAAGAAGCCAAATTCTCTCAATCTCTGGAAGCAGGAGGTAATCATTGGGGCCTAGAAGTCCACAGTATCTTTGAAAGGATAGGTGGATTATTTTTTTTTGGGGGGGGGGGTCACACCCCGCAGCGCTCAGGGGTTACTCCTGGCTCCAGGCTCAGAAATTGCTCCTGGCAGGCATGGGGGACCATATGGGGCACGGGATTTGAACCGATGACCTTCTGCATGAAAGGCAAACGCCCTACCTCCATGCTATCTCCCGGGCCCCTGAAAGGATAGGTGGATTATAATGCAACTTGCAATGCTCTCTGTTCTTGATTCCATGCCCAGATTGATTAAAGGACTATATATTACACCGTGTTTGTATCTGTGTGTTTCTGTGTGAGGTACTAATGACTTTTTCTTATTGCTATTTTGATTCAGTTTGGGGGCCATGCCTGACTGTATTCAGGGTAAAGTCCTATCTCTGTGCTCAGGGAACACTGCCGGTAGTCTTGAGTGATAAATAGTGTTGGGGATTGAACCCTGGTTGGACATATGCCATGCAAGCAATCTATCCTCCATATTAACACTGTGACTTGTGTATTTAGTCATTTTTTGTTGTTGTTTTTGGATCACACATAGAAGCGCTCAGGGTTTACTCCTGGCTTCATGCTAAGAAATTACGCCTGGAAGGCTCCAAGGACCATATGAGATGCCAGGATTCAAACCACCGTCCTTCTTCATGCAAGACAAATGGCCCGACCTTCATGCTATCTCTCCGGTCCCTATCTAGTCACGTTTTATAGCAATGTGTGGTGCGTGACATCAAACCCACAGCATCTCATAAGCAAGGCAACTACTCTCTTTCAGTAATCCACACTCTTTGCCTCCTAAAGACTTTTACTGAAGCCAGAGAGGCATAACGGTACTTGCCTTGCATGTGGCTAACTTTGTTTTATTCCCTGGACTTTATATAGTCATTTGAACACTTTCATGAGTAGCCCACAAATATAAAACCAGAAATAAACCCCGAGGATTGTTTTGCAAAGGCTGGGCAATTATGATCATAAATTTATCTTTCAAAGTATTTCTACCAACAAAATTTAAACCCTTATATTTTATCACAGATACTATTGTTCTTAGTGCTGATACTCAATGGTTATGTCAAACTCTAAGTTGATGTTGAGAGATATCTGTCAACTCGGTTCTACTGTATAATTTGGGTATCATACTTTAAGTCCTTTGTGAAGAACTCTCCCTTCAAAGTTTACCTAGTCTAGGTGAATAATTGAATTCTTCAATGATATGACCCCATCTCTCCTTGGACGCATTTCTGCATATATCATATAAACCACCAGCTTTGATTGTCATGTTTTCCTTTAAGATCTTTGAGTAAGCCCCTTGCTGTTTTACTTTTTATTTGTTTTACATTGAGGGAAAGAAAAAACAAGCAAGACAATGAACAGATACTTTATATTCTCTTCTTATTATTATATATTAGTTTGTTTATACTTTATATTATCTGGCTATCGATTATATATTTATTTGTTTATTTTGTTATTTATGATGAGTATATATTTTTCACTTATGGAGCTTGGAATCACTCCATAAGACAGGCAATAGCTCCAATTAAGCTTCTAGAACTATTTCTCTGAATCACTCTGTCTCATTTACAAGCATAACTACCCCAAAATATTTTTAGTGAGGTAGAATGTCAAAGAGATCTTTCAACACTATAAACTATGGTATTCTAAGTATGTGCTTAGAGATGTTTTATTCCTAGGTATTCTGTCACCCAACTTAGCTCAAATTTCTTATAATCAGAAGCAGTTTACTACTATTTTTGTTACCTGACAAGATATTCAATCATGTATGAGATAATGTAAAAATATTATAACCACAAATATGAACATTGTCTGTTGGGAAGCTAACATGTACCAGACACTATCCTCATTCTATAAATAAGAAAAAACGTTTTTACTAGGTGAAATCATTTATAAAGTTTCACATCACTAATAAAGAAAAACTTACTTTTTAAACATTTAATTAGCTACTATATTTTAATCTAGTAATTCTTTTAGTGATTGAGGCCCAGGAGTGAGACAAACAAATGGTGTTCTCTATCGTGGGGTTCATAAAGAAACATTTTACAGGAATAATCAATTGCACATCATGGTATCATGACCACTTATGTGAAGGGTTCTGAGGATCTTAGAGCATATGAGACTGCCCATATTTCAAACAGACTAACATGGAGGGGCAGGAGCTGCCAATGAATTACTGAATCTAACTGGTACAGCAATGGCATCTATTGAATTCTGCTTGATATGGATATAGAATATAGCACCATAGAAGTATCAATAAACAGTGTTAGAGGGAAGTACTGAGCACCTCAGCTGGTGGTCCAAGCCCCAAATACATTTTTAAAAATAGAATAGAAAAGGAAAGACAAATATTGATAAGAGATATTCTAGATATCAGTGCTCTTGAGTGAAGACCTATCATCTGTTACGTCCATTCAACATAGTGAAGAAAAGAATGGCTTCCAGGCTGAGATGTGGGTGCTATGTGACTTTTGTAGAGTAGTTTTCAAATAAAGAATTTTCATTTTCTCTTGGCACTATTGGCATACTTAATATCTGATTTACTATTGGGCATGTCTCTTTATTCTTAGTCACTGTTTTTAATACTCAGAAACTCCCTCAAAACAAAACTTCTCTCAACAAAGTGATTAAAATTAAGATCTAGCAAGAAGTCAAGAAATGAAAACAATTAGGTTTTTATCTACCATTTAATAATATATAACCATAAATAATTTTTCAAGTACAGGCTTATTCTTTGTAATAAAAGCAAATTAGCCATAGCCAAATCATAAAGGCAACATATAAATTGGTCATACTCTTATAAAGGTTGATAACTAAGGCAAGACTGGCCACTGGCCAGAAAAATGAGATTATTAAGGGCTGTCATTAGTGGTTTCAAAGCCTTAATAGTTCCAAATCGGTTTGGGTTTAAATTATTCACTGCCAGATTAGTGTGTGTGCAGATTACAGGGCTATCTTGTTCTTTTTATTACTTTGTGCTTTTAAGCATTATCTTTAGTTATTGCCTGGGAACCTTCATGTGTTGAGACCAGAGAAAATTATGTTGTATTAACTGGCTAATTATAATTGTTTTATTAAGGTACATGTGAAGAATGGGTTGAAACTTAGAGTTCAACAAGATTTACCAGGGTTCCTACGGAAGTTATTTAAAACAAAACCACTTGTAGTTCAAAATTGTGAGTTGAAATATGAGCTAGTGTTTCTTAATATCAGAGAACTATCATAAAGTTAAATTATAAGGTATGCTTTATCTCAAAATTGAGTTCATTCTATAAATCATGAAGGGCACATAATGATTTTGCCAATCTTGAATTTCACTGAAATTCCAATATTTAAGATATAAAATGTCTAGACACTTCTGGAGTTGAATAACTCACTAAATATATGAATAATTCAGAGGTTGAGCCAATAATTACCCAATACCCATCAAGAAAATTGTTGCAGTAATTATAATATATGCTGTTATAGTAAATTTAAGAAAGGTAGGCTCAAGATTTTTATCCATTTGTCATCATATTTTACACTACATTTATTTGTTTCTACACAGTCACATTACGTAATTTTTTACTGTAATTCAGAAGGCTACACATGACAAGAAACAGGATTATATTTCACACAGAATGATAGAGTTAAAAATGTTAGCCACAGAATATAGATCAATTATTCCTTAACATAAGTGTAGGACATTTTCTAAGTAAGTTGTAGTTTCATTTGTTGTTATAACAAAGCATCAATTTCTATTATTATGCTATTGTATAACTTGGAGCTTGTTTTCATTGGCCAGATCTGAAATCTGTATCCACTTATATTAGTTTATGATATGATAAAGTCTATTATTCTATTAAAATGTGCATGTATTTATTTAGAAGAATATAGCTTTGGTAACAGCTAGAACTTTAGTAACAAGTGTTTGCCTTTAGAGTAGCTGACCAAGGTTCTAACATATGGCATCATGTCTTGGTTATAATATCAGGCCAGAAGTGATTTCTGAGCACAGAGTCTAAAGTAGGCCTTCAGCATGTCCAACTCTGATGTAAAAGATAAACAAATAAATGAGGAAAGAAAACAAATAATTGTGGCAAACATTTTAGGATATTTTTTTAAAAATCACCTAATATTTCCTAATTAATAACTTTCTACTATATGTATAATATGTTTGGTGAGGCAAACAATTCTTTTAAATGTTATTTTGTCTTTTACTCTACCTTGTATTTTGTCAATAAGTTTTGAAAATGTAATTTTAAGGGAAGTGTAAAAGATATAGAATCAATATAATTTCTGAGCATATTTTTGTAGTTCCTACTGTTCATCATTTATAAAAGGAACTCCAAAGCAATACCCCAAACACATTCTAGTCTATTAATCCATTTTAAGACAATATACCCCCAACATTTATTATTATTTATTTTTATTATGATGATTGTTAGGGTCACATGTGCCTGTGTTTAGAACTTAGTCCTGTTCTCCAACTCATAAGGCACTCCTAGTGGAGCTTAGGAGACCTTATAGGATGTCAAGGATCAAACTTTGGCAGTCAGTCATGTGCAAATGAAGTGCACTCTTCTCTGTGTTATTAGTCTGGTCCCACTCCTTCTGTAAATTTAAGCAGAGCCGTGCATTTTGTATTTTTATGTTCCATGGATAAAATAATGAAATGACAGGCTACTAATATGTTCTACTGTATTAAAAATGTTTCAATTTTTTCACATTAAAGTAAGCTTGATTATTAAACTTATCTGTGATTAGAGAGATGGTACTATGTTAGGCTCTGATATTTTGCATTTTTCTAACCCCATTTCTATTCTTGAGGGCTACCGCAAGTGATCCCTGAGCATAGGGTCAGGATTAAGTACTGAGCACTACAGGTTGTGACTCAAGAACCCCTATCACCCTGCCCAAACCAAACAAAACCCAATAAGGCAAACTGATAGGATCTTTCCTATTTACCTATTCATCCTCAAGTGCTCTGTCAATGTGTTTGACTGTTTTGAACTTAACAGTGTTCAGGCCTAATTTATGGCTCTGTGCTTGGAGAGAACTTCTGGCAGTAACCTGGGGATCATATATGATGCAGAAGGACCTATGTTGGCCATATGTCAGGCAAGTACTTTACCCTTGTCCAATGTCAAGGTCAGGTTTGTGTTGGGCTACATTTCATTCACATTTTGGAGGAACACTTGTCTGCAGAGGTGTGTATTCACAGGCACTGAGAAAACACATGACAATATGGAAATTAGTGGAAATATGCTTTAGTATTGGCCCGTATGTGGATGTCTGAGAGCAAGAGAGCGTGGGAGGGAGGTGAGTACAAGATGATGAAAAGCAAAGAGCAAATTCAACAAATAGGCTGTTTATTTTAAATACTCCACTTATTACCATAAAGCAAATTAAGAAATTGAAATAACCTGACTGCTCCGACTTCCTGCTCATCCGAACATATTGTCTCAATATCACTTTCAAAGCGAGATGTTTGACATGGCACCCGCAATCTACATTTCTGATCTGCCTAAATAGCTGCTGGCTTGAGCACCACATTAATGCAAATCGAATGTACCTGCTGGTATGATTAGCTGAATCAAATGATGGCATTTAAGTAACACCTAAATAATCTTAATTAGGATCTTCAACTCATCTTAGCACTTAGAACTCTACAGATGGATAGTCTTAATTATCAGCCTTTTGATTAGAATAACAGCCCTAATCAAGATGATGTGGGCCCGATAGTCAGGGTATCAGTAAATTAATGACTGCAGGAAAGAGGGAGTGTGAGCAAAAAATGTAGGAGAGTGGCTTCCTTGGTGATATAGGTGTGATGTCTTGGCACATATTGTAATATTGTAATATTTTTAGGAGAAAAATCAGACTAAAGAGTCATTGAGTCAACAACATTGAAACCATGAGACCCAAACTTTAACAACCAAGCTTTAAAAGCTAATTATGCTGGCAGGCTTGGGTGGGGTTGGATTTGGCATGGAATGGACTTTGGAACATAGGTGGAGGGAGGTTGACACTGGTGGTGGGATTGGTACTGAAACATTGTATGATTAAAACTTATCAATAAATTATTTTATAAAACATAATGCTGAAAATTTAAAAAAATAAGAAAAAAAAGATTGACATTGGGACCCAAAGTCTGAGGTGCTAGCCAAAGTAGGAGCACACTTTCCCAGTTAGCCTGAGTCTGGACCCTTTCAATTTAAATGATCCTGTTACATGCTCAGGAATGTAGGAGGGAGATAGAAATATCCTAAAATATCCTTCTCTCTTAAATTCCTCTTTCTACATGAGAGTTTCCCCAATTTCTTTATTTTAGAAGTGCTTTATACCCAATTATATTCCATAATTCCCCTCCAAAAAAACAACTAAAGAGTCATGGGTTAAAGATACTGTTTGATCCAACTACAATTGAATGCTCTATACTTTGTACTGTTTACAAAAACAAAACAGAACAAAATATGGACTTTGCAGGTTATTTTACAAATATTTCTAAATAATCAGTAGTTTGGTAAACTTGAGGAGATTTTCCAGGAGCAAATCAAACACATTAAAACTAGCCTTTACTATCATAAAATTGCTGAGATATTCACTGGGCTATGAATAAAAAAATTGAGGAGTTTGGTTTACTTATTTCCCCACAAAAAGTTACTTATCTGAACTTTAACTTCTCAAGTCACCAACTCATTGATAAAATAGTCTTGAAACAATAGGAATGATGGTATTTAACACAAGAGAAAATGAAATAACCCTTCATCTATTGCCCTTCGCTTGACTGTAAATTGGTGTTAGGGGAAAAGAAACCTCACAAATATTCATTTAAACTTTTGTTCATTTTTCAGCCCACATGCTGAAATGGAAGACTTTGAGGATTTTTGCTCAGAAAATCCTCAGCTTTTCTCTGGAGTTTTCCTACCTAGAGACCAACCTAGTCTGCTCCACGAGGATCCCTCCTGCTCCACCCCATTCCGTTCTTTAACCACCCCAGGAACATTCCTCTTCTGCTTTTACCTAAACAGTCTCCTGCATCTAAAAAAATTCTATTCAGAGACTGGGTGAGAATTTATGGACACCCTTGTCTCCTCCTGACCAAACACATTCCACTTTTTTTTTTCAGAATCTATTATTTAAACCTGAGAAGTGTAGGTGGATGTAAGAGGTAGGAGCCCTATCCCCTCTCTTCCTCTTCTCTCTCCCTCTGTCATTCTCTCTCTCTCTCTCTCTCTCTCTCTCTCTCTCTCTCTCTCACACACACACACACACACACACACACACACACACACACACACAGGCATCCCAGGATACACAGAGAAGCCTGAGATAGAAGTCAGCATTATACTAAACTCCGCTGAAATTTTCCACTGCCTGATACTGGGTCAAGTTAAATATCCACTACATCGCCATGTTGTCAAAAACTCACCCTGTCTTTTGCAAAAGGTGTCCAAGGGTGCCTGCTTGCAGGCTGGTTGCTTAATATTCTTTGATTAACCTTCACCTTCAGTAATAGTATGATAATCCAATGATAATGGTATAAGCAGTGATCATGTTCGCCCACCCTCTCAGTTCACACACTCTCACCCCCTGAAACGCCTCTGCAAGCACAGACACAAATATCTCACCTAGGTTTCTGCTAATTTATTCTGACTTCTGAGAAGAGGACTCTGGAGTGTTATGTCAACTTTATATGCTATTCCAAACTCTTCACTTTTCCGGCACCATGCTTCAAAAAACTTATATAATTCAACTTTTCTTTATACATTTTCCTAATAATTCTCCACTGAATCAGTGGCCACTAGACATGCAGCTTTATTCACTATTCCTAACCATAACAAGTTATGTGTGTAGATGAGTATTTTCAACTCTGATTCTTTTCAGTTTTGCCGACCAAGGACACTAAATCTTGGCAAGGTCTCTTCCTGGGAATCAGTTTGATGATTTAAATAATTCACTTAATAAACTTTAACAATCAAATTTAATAATGGATCTGTGATGATGGCAGGCTGGGGTGGGGGTGTTGGGCTGGGATGGTGTCTGGGATGGTGTCTGGAAGGGTGTTTGACACTATTATTGGGATTGGTGCTTAAATCTCTATATTTCTAAAATTCAACTATAAATTCCTCTGTAAATCACAATACAATATTGCACTGGTGAAGGGAAGTGTTTTTTTTTGTAACTGAAACCCAACCATAAACATGTTCGTAATCATGGTGCTTAAAGATATTAATTAAAAATCAAAAAATTAAAAATAAAAGCTAATAATTAAAAATAATTTCTGCGATATTTGAAATAAATCTCAATCTTCAACCTATTATCTTTCTCCTCACTCTTATTCCCAAAGATCAGTATCCTGTGACTATATTTTTTGTCTTTTCATTGTAGTAAGTCACCAACCAGAGTCTCTTAACTTTGTGTAATAAATGTCACTCATGTGTCTTTCATCACTGGTCTTCTCCCATAACCGACTGTTCATGCTGAACTTTTTTCAAGTCTTCACCATCTCCTTTTAACATTTTTTCCCACAACCCTTCCGTCCCTGAACCAAGCTTCTCAAGCATACATGTTCTGCTCTGGCAAGTCGGGTCACCTGATTCACATCCGAAAGTAAGATCGAAGCTCTTTATAACTGGAACAAATCAAAACACAACAAAACTTGGTCTAAATATTTTCCATACCATCTGGAAACATTTGTTCCTTATTCTTCACTCTTCACTCGTCATGGGGAATGCTTTCCTCACACTTTTCTACTTCTCCATTCCTTCCTATCCTATTCCCTGTTTTGTTGTTGTTGTTTTGTTTTATTCTTTCTATCCTTTCAAAACTTTCTGTGAGACTTGGCACTGTGAAGCTCAGTTCTCTTGGTGACTGTGGCTCAGTACTTCTCTCCTATCTCTGCAGTGTCTCCCTTTGCAAAAACTCTTGTCATCAATGTTAGCTCCTGAATTTCATTTTGATAGCTAGAATTGTTTATAGGGGTTACTCTTTTTTCCTCTTCTTTTTCTTTCAATGGAGGCTACATTTCTTTCCTTTTTCTTAAATGAACCTTGTTTTCTGTTGACATTCTTAAATAATATTTTGACTTTGGAATAGTCATTTTGTTTTTATTGCTGGGCTACAACCAGCATTGCTCAGACCTTACTCTTTGTTCTTCACTCATGGATTACTACTGACAGGCTCTAGGGGACCAGATGTGGTGCTAGGGCTCAAACTCTTGACATTTCTGTGCAAGACAAATGTCCTACCTGCTGTACTATCCTCTCAAGTTCCCAGATTTGAGGGTATTTTTAAATATTCAGCAAATTAAAAAAATATTACAGACTTTTCCCATTTACCTTACAATTGTGTTTTCTACTGTTAATGTGAGTTTTATCACAGAATACCATATGCCCATGGAATTGCCAGATATCTCATTCTGCTGATTCAATTCTAACTGCATCTTGACCAGTCAGTCAGCGGAAACATTACATCTGGTTGTGACCATTACGCAAATCCTGGATTTAGGAACAGATGTATTTCTTCACCATTAGGATTTATTTTCTATGGAGCATAAACAAACCAACAAAAAGATAAGCCCATTATATACATTCAACACCAATCTCCCAAGCAAAAGGAACTGCATGATGTTATATTGAAGGGAAGGTTGTTCTTACAAGCAATTAACTTCCAGCAAAGGACAAAATTCAACTGCACTCTGGGTTAACATGATTTTAATTCTCAGTTTGGACTCTTATTTCCTTGACATGCCTCAATGTGCTTTACCACATACATGGTCCAGGAAGAAAAGTGGGGAGAAAATTTTTGTTTTATATCATGGGAGAAGGGTGACAACAAGAGCTATAATTATTCTGCTCCCCTCTCACAAATTAATGAATAAATTTTTAACTATTTTTCTTTAATTCATCCTAAACTGATCATGAGATTTTTCTTTTCTTTTATATAATATCTTTATTTAAGCATCTTGATTAAAAATATGATT
>PVKC010023314.1:0-17324 GCA_004027635.1 Crocidura indochinensis
TTTTTTTTTTTTGTTTTTTTTGGTTTTTGGTTTTTGGGCCACACCCGGTGACACTCAGGGGTTACTCCTGGCTATTTGCTCAGAAGTCCCTCCTGGCAGGCACGGGGGACCATATGGGGAATCGGGGGATTGAACTGTGGTCCGTCCTAGGTTAGCGCAGGCACCTTATCTCCAGCGCCACCGCCCGGCCCCCTGGCTGTGCTTAAGTTCTACTGTCTCTATGCTCAGGGGGTATATCAAGGCAGCACCATAAAACCCTGTGTATCTCCTCTGTCCCAGAAATTAGGGGTTTTTTTTGTTTTGTTTTTTAGTTTTTTTGGGGGGCCACCCCCTGCTACGATCCTATGTTCAGGAATAATTGCTGGGGATTGATCAGTGTTGGCTGCATGCAAGGCAAACTGTGTAATCTCTTGCCCCAGAGATCAGTATTTTAAAAATATTCTCAGTATGATTCTGGTACTTGCAGTTAGAGGCCCAAATTTGAGGAATACTGCATTCAGTGCTGGGATATGTGAAATTCGCCTTTAATATCTTTATTAAATATTAAATATTAAGTTTGCTTTTTTTTTTTTTTTTTTTTTTTGGTTTTTGGTTTTTGGGTCACACCCGGCAGTACTCAGAAATTGCTTCTGGCAGGCACGGGGGACCATATGGGGCACCAGGATTCGAACGGATGACCTTTTGCATGAAAGGCAAACGCCTTACCTCCATGCTGTCTCCCGGGCCCTAAGTTTGCCTTTTAATATCTTCATTATTGAGTTTTCTGAGGGTGAATGAAAGGAGAGTTTGGTCTAAAGATGTCTCAGTGATAGAGCTTCTGATTTGCTGTATTAAGGGCCTTGTTTTGGTTTCTGATCTCACAAAAAACTTAAAAGGAAGGAATATCGAATTGTTTAAATGGTAGATGTTGTGACTAGTAAATGTTCCAATATATAACAAAGAAAAAAATGATCTTGATAATGATAAACTTTCCATTTATAGATTAACTCTTATGGTGAGTATAATGTTGCTTGTTTTTATTTGAATTGCACATTAGTTCTGTAAAGCATGGCTTTTCATTTATAAATAAGGTTTAGAAGCCAAGTAACTTGAAAAACGGGGATTTAATTTAATGGTAACAGCTGGAATTTGAAAGTAGGTCAGCCAGATTTCAGAGTCTGATTCTCTAAGGCCATCATGCACATTTTGCCACCTCTGCTGTGTGCCAACTTTACATTAATGATTAAATGAGGGGCTGGAGAGATAGTAGGGCATTTGCTTTGCAGGCAGCTGTTCCACAACAGACAGTGGTTAGATGGTCTCCTGTGCCTGCCAAGAGCAATTTCTGAGTGTATGTGCTGGGAGTGACACAAACAGACAATCAAGGATTAAATAACCAAACTTTATAACATTTGTAAATGAGTCTGATCATTTCCCCACAATGCAACTGCAGACAGGGAGTTGGAGGGAAGCGGGATAAGAGAGGAAGAATATGAATTTTCTCACACAAGTTTGTTGTATGGTAACAAGAACCTATAAGCTATTTTGAAAACTTTAAAAAACATGGATTTGAATGAAAGAAAGGTAGGAATGGAATTTAGCCATTTTCACCTGAGATTGTATAGAGCCTATTAGTTATTGAAGTAAATATTTTTTCTTTATAGGTTCTCCAACATCCTCTGTTTCAACTCTAATTCAGGCAGCTGTCCTCATTGTCCAGTACCTGCAGCGAGGACTGAGTTTAGCCAGAGCCTTTTCTGAGGCATGTTGGGAAACATATGTCTGTTCCCAGCACTCACCAGCGAATCAGAAGGTATTGTAATATGTTTTAAATAGCTTTCTAACAGTGTGTTACTGAATTTAGGAAGAAATGTTTTTGTTTTTGTTTTTGTTTTTGGGTTTTTGGGTCACATCCTGCAGCCCTTAGGGGTAACTCCTGGCTCTATGCTCAGAAATCACTCCTGGCAGGCTCGCGGGACCATATAGGATGCTGGGATTCAAACCACCGACCCTTGGCATGCAAGACTTTACCTCCATGCTATCTCTCCAGCCCCAGCGAAGAAATCTTTTTTTGTTGTTTGTTTTTGGGCCACCTGGTGAGTTACTCTTGGCTCTGCACTCTGAAATCACTCCTGGTGTGGGGGACCATATGAGATGCAGGAGGAGTGAACCGTGGTCCATCCTAGGCTAGCGTGCACAAGGCAGGCACCTTACCACTTGCACCACCACTCCGGCCCCAAGAAGAATCTTTCTTCTTGTGACCACTCTAACAATCTAAGATCATTGATAACTATGATTATTTTGTGTCAGATGAGGTATCCTTTTAGAAAATAGCTAAACCTATATAGTATTTATAGAAAAGGGCTTAAAAGTTAAGTATTCTTTCTTGAAACAGTAGAAAAGAGGAGATTCAATTTATGTAAGAAGTATGAGATCACAGGAAGCCTATGGAGTACTATTCTTCTGGTCATCTATACCTATAATGCTGTGTGTTGCATATTATATGCTATTGTCTACTTCTAGCGTATGCAAGGTGTACTGGAGAAGCATATGTTTTCTCTGCAAGCCCATGAAACCTGGGGCAGCTCCATTCTTGCTATGGGGCTTTGGCCTGATTCTTTACCTTCTGCTGTCTTTGCCACGGAAGACTCTCACCTCTCTACCGTCCGAAGCGATGGACAGATCTTAGCATATTGCCTCAATAGGACGAGCATGAAAACAAGCAACTGGACAAGGTCAGTGGAAGCTCCTTTTCCCTTTGACTTCTTACCTGGGATTTTTTTAGGCTTCTATTTTTGTTTTCTTACTGCTTCTGGCTTACCACACACAACCACAGCCCCTTGTTTCCCAGCTTGCTTAGTTAGATTTTTCTTAGGGATGCTGCTCTGTGTCATTGTTTGGGTTTGTTTGGATTGTCCTTTGGAGCAGACTCACCCGCTTCTTCCATTACTGGCAATTATTGTTATTTTTTTGATTATTTGAAATATGAAAATTTCTTATAGCAGTGTTTTTTTATAGCATTGATATTGTTTGTTACAATGAATTTTTAGGCTTCAGCCTCTTACCTTACCAGACTTGGAGAAAATTATGCAATCTTCCAACCCTGAGAACTTGAAATTCAGTTCAGTTCAAATGGATACTTACTGGATTGATGAACCAGATGTTCTGGTCATGGCTGTTAAATTGCTCATTGAAAGAGCAACCAATCAAGATTGGATGCTTAGAGTTAAATGGCTTTATCATTTAGCCAAAAATGTACCACAGGGGCTTGGTAAGTAGAAAAGCTTAATTTGTATAATGAGGGGATTTATGTACACTTATTCTGTTTTAGTGCCTCAGCAGCTGTGTTACTCTGTGATTACCCTGTTAAGATTACATCTGGGAGATCTATCAAAAAATTTATGACTTAGACTTACTATTTGTACAGCTGTTAAAGAATTAAAGATTTAGAAATGGGGTGTGGGGTGATTAAGGAGGTTTGCCCTTTGGTGAATCCCAAGAGAAACTTTTCCTCATGTCATCCTTAATATTTGAGGATTTGTTTATCCCTTTAATTCCAGAAGGCAAATATTTTACATTGATAATTAAACTTGGGGAGACAATCTGCTTTCTACCTCAATATAACTACTGCTGTTATCATTATCACTTCTTTTGGGAGAAGTGTTATTTACACTAAATTAATTTTTCCTCACTAAAAATGCATACAAAAGATTTTAATCTTGGGACTGTAGAGATGCAGGGGAGGTATTTGCTTTGCATGTTGCTGACCAGGGTTCAATTCTTAGTACCCTATTTGATTCTCTGAGCACAGCAAGAAATGAACCCCGAGTACAGAGACAGGAGGAGTAAGTCCTGAGTAATGCTTAGTGTTAAAACAAACAACAAAAAAAGCGTAATCTTACTTTAGTGTTCTAAAGTGTCATGCTTAATTTCTTTCCACAAAAAGAAAAAGAACAGTTAACAATATCACATGGCATATAAATATAGTACATTAAGTTTATTGGTAGGATTTGTTGATTTATATATTTTGGTTTTATCCATCTTTCTACTCTATGAGAACATGTAGAAAGGCCAGTGAATGTGTACATTACTAGATGGTATATATGATTTGTCTAATTATATATGGCAAGAGTTTTTTTTTTTTTTTTTTTTTTTGGTTTTTGGTTTTTGGGCCACACCCAGTGACGCTCAGGGGTTACTCCTGGCTATTTGCTCAGAAGTCGCCCCTGGCAGGCACGGGGGACCATATGGGGAACTGGGGGATCGAACCGAGGTCCGTCCTAGGTTAGCGCAGGCAACTTACCTCCAGCGCCACCACCCGGCCCCCATGGCAAGAGTTTCTTTGAATTTTTTTATCTGCAGTGTCATAAAAAAATCAATTTCTAAGGAGCACTTTTCAAGTCACTATTGGCCATTCACACCATTACTGCAGAAAATGTGATTGAACATGCTGCCTTTTTGTGTGTGTGTGTTTGTATTTTTGGGTCACACTGGCAGCATTCAGGGTGTTACTCTTGATTCTGAGCTCAGAAATCATTCCTGGCTGGTTCAGGAAATAATATGAAATGCCAGGCATCAAATCTGGTTTGGCTACATTGAAGGCAAATGCCCTACCTGCTGTGGTATCACTCAGGCCCCATCATTGCTTTTTATTTGCTTCTTTCACAGAGTCCATACAGATTCATTTGGAAGCCAGTGCTGCATCTCTCAGCAATTTTTATTCAAATTCTTTCTCATCTGGGATCAGTAATGTCATCAAAATAGTACAACCAAATATAACAGGTATAGTGCCTCATTTATTTCTGTGTCTTAGAACTGCATAAATTGCTTGTCCAATGATTTTAGTGTGATTATTCCAGAACTTCATTGAAACAGCATGTCGGGCTCAAAATCTGTTTTGTATTGTTTTGTTTTTGTTTGAAGCTCTTTTTTTTTTTTTTTTTATCAGTGTTTGGAAGAGGATGATGACATATACCATAAAAGGGAACATGGGAATTGATAGACTGGCTTTGAACCCAACTCAGCCCCCAAAACTGGCATTTCGATTTTAAGTCCATTATTCATGTATTTGAAAACAATGAGAAATTAAGCCAATTTCTCTAGTGTTTCTTCCACTTGTATTAATATTGTTACAAGAATTCTATTTTTTATTTTAAAAAAATTATTGAATCCTGTTTAGATCCAAAATTATTTAGTTGTTCATGATTGAGTTTCAGTTGTACAACATTCAAAACCTATCCTTCACCAGTCTCTACTTCTTCCCTCTAATATCCCCAGTGCCGCCCATCCTCCTGCTCCTCAGCCGGTAGTGCTCAGGGGTTATCTGCACTCAGGAATCACTCCTGGCAGGTTTGGGGGACCATATGAGATACAGTGAGTTGAACCCAGGCCAGCCACATGGAAGGCAAACTACCCTACCTGTTGTGCTATATAGCTCAGGCCCTATGGCAGGCACTTTTATGTTAACTTATTTTGTGTGGGGGGGAGTCATACCTGGCGGCACTCAGGTTACGCCTGGTTCTGCCCTCAGAAATTGCTCCTGGCAGGCTTGGGACCATATGGGATGCCTGGTATTGAACCCTGGTCCGTCCTGGATCAACAGCATGCAGGGCAAACACCCTATGACTGTGCTATTACTCTGGCCCTTCCACACTTTTTTTTTTTTTTAACTGTGACTTACATTACTGTTTGTGTAAGGTATCATGCATATCACTTTACTTCATCACCTAGTTCTTCTCCAGAGTGGTCACTTCCCACTCTCATTGTCTTATATGGTCCTGTCTCTGTCCTCATGGTAATCTTCCCATTGTGGGAAGTTTAGATCTATTAAGGACCAATTCTCCTGCCCTTCATTTCTGTTATCTGGGTATTCTTTTCCTACTTTGTTTCTTTATATCCTCCCAAATGAGTGCTATCATTTTCAGACTCATTGGAGGTGACTGACTGGTTGTTGTTGTTGGTGGTGGTGGTGGTGGTGGTGTCGTTGCTGCTGCAGCAGCATTTATACCCAGAAATACTTTGGTTATTCCAGGATCTGGCTTGGGGGACAATATGGGATGCTAGGAGATCGAATCTCTGTTTGTCCTAGGCTAGCACGGGCAAGGTAGACAGACGCCTTACTGCCAGGGCCACCACTATGGTCCCAAAACACTCTATTTATTTTTCCAAAACAGTGAGATTATAAGCATTTATTAGAACAGGACAGTAAGTATGTCTAAATGAAGTAGTCTCAATGTAAGAAGTATGAGGAAGGGCTGGAGTTCTCTGGTATTCTATATGGTCTCCTGAGTACGACCAGGAGCAATTTCTGATTGTAGAGCCAAGAATAACCCCCTGATCATCATAAGATGTGTGCCCTCTAGCAAAGAAGAATTTGGGAAGTGATTTTTTTTTTTCTTTTTTTGTTTTTTGGGTCACACCCTGCAGCGCTCAGGGGTTACTCCTGGTTCCACACTCAGAAATCACTCCTGTCAGGCTGGGGGGTGGAGGTGGAGAGGGCATATGGGATGCCAGGATTCAAACCAATGACTCTCTGCATGAAAGGCAAACGCCTTACCTCCATGCTATCTCTCTCCAAACCCAGAAATGATCATTTTAATAGAAGTTTTTCAATTTCCCAACCTCATCTTTATTTAAAGTTGATCAAAACATGCCAACAGCCTTTGTTAAGAAAGAAAAGCTGGGGGCCGGGAGATAGCATGGAGGTAAGGCATTTGCCTTTCATGCAAAAGGTCATCAGTTCGAATCCCGGTGCCCCATATGGTCCCCCGTGCCTGCCAGGAGCAATTTCTGAACATGGAGCCAGGAGTAACCCCTGAGCACTGCCGGGTGTGACCCAAAAACCAAAAAAAAAGAAAGAAAAGCTATATGATGCTGTTGTGCTAAACCAATCATGTTAAGCATTATGGAGTACATGGTTGGAAAGTAATAGTTCATGACTGAACAAATCATGACTTCTAAATTTTGGGAAAGATTTTGACCTTTGGAAACATTGTTCTAAGTTGAGGAGCAGTTTTCCTTTACAGCAGATCTGACTTGCCCACGTTTACAACAGACAGGTTCTACTTTCATCTTCTTTACAGTCTTCTTTTCAGCTCTCCCTTATGTGTCTTGTTGGACTTTGGAATGTGACTTCTCTTGTTATTAACCTTGTACTCAGTGTGAATTCACTAATCTGCTATTGTTGGATGTTCTAAAAAGGCTTTAAAAAAGGTCTGAAGTGCTCTGACCTATCCTACCCTGCCACTTTTAAGTTCCTGTTACCCTCAGTTTGTCTTGGTTTGTCCTCCTGTCCTCTCAACTAATCACAATCTCTTAAGCATCAGGTTCATCTCTGCTGCTTTATAGAGAGTAGCCAAACTGAGCCAAAGGAACACTTATTGCCAGCTACTGTTGCTTCTATGATTATAAAGAATAGACTTAATAAAGGAAGGTCTTGTAGTGACTCCTAGTGGCCAATTTTGAGCTTCCTTCCCTACTCCCCTTTTCCTCTTTTCTTTCCCTCTCTGGCTACTTTTTTATTGTTTATGTTTTTGGGCCACTCCCAGCAATGTTCAGGGGTCACTTCTGGTTATGCATTCAGGAATACCTGTTGGTGGGCTTGGGGACCAAAGGGGATGCCAGGGATTGAGCCTGGGTTGATCACATGCAAGGTAAGCATCTTACTTCGCTGTACCCTCAAGTTACTTTTCTAGTGAAACAAAATTAAAGGATATTTCATCATTTTCTATTGTCTTTGTGGTTTTAATGATTAAAGAATGGATAACTGTTTCCATGGATTCTTTTCCAGCTGTCTTGTGTCTGAGCAATGAATTGGAATGTTTTTGCTTTCACAGAGATCATCTTTAAGCCTCATAGTAAAATTTTGTTGATGTACATACTTTGTATTTAGAAAGGAAATAGCAGGAAGGCTATTAAATTATTTTTTCTTTTCTTTTCTTTTTTTTTTTTTTTTTTTTTTTTTTTTTTTTTTTTTTTTTTTTTTTTTTTTTTTTTTGGTTTTTTGGGTCACACCCAGCAGTGCTCAGGCATTACTCCTGGCTCCATGCTCAGAAACTGCTCCTGGAAGGCACGGGGGACCATATGGGGCACCAGGATTCGAACCAATGACCTTTTGCATGAAAGGCAAATGCCTTAACCTCCATGCTATCTCCTGGGCCCCTTTTCTTGTATTCATAACGCTGATATTTTCAACTTTTTCTCCATTAGTACTGAATGTGGTCAAAAGTTCAGTTGAAATTTGCCCATCAAGAGCTTTCACTCAAAATTCTTTTGTGTTCCCCCCAACACCATCTTTTGTGTTTTAAACTAGATGAATTTGTGATCCCTGCGGACCCCCGATGGAATATGCAGACTTTGGACATCGTTAAAAATTCAATGGATTTTGATTCCCAGACAGACCAGATGCAGCAGTTTTTTGCCCTTTTAGAGTCTGTTGCAAATAAGTACGTAAAACCTGCTATTCAGAGCACTATTTGCCCCATGCTACACTGTGGTTACATCACTCATACCTTTCCTCAGATTCTGTCCTTTGTAGTTTTACAGGTATTTTAATTTGGAGGCCCTGAAAATGGCAGATCTTAGAAACAATTTCCTCCTTTCTAATCTGTGCTCAGAGAACTAATTCTGATATCCCAAAACACAACTATTTAACAGGTTAGCCAATTCTTTAAAACCTTAGGATTTACTAGAATAATTAAAGAGATGCAGTAGCGCTTAGCACTAATTTAAAAAAAGATTTATGCTAACTTTTTTTTTTTTTTTTTTTTTTTTTTTTTTTTTTTTTTTTTTTTTTTTTTTTTTTTTTTTTTTGGTTTTTGCGTCACACCCGGCATTGCTCAGGGGTTACTCCTGGCTCCATGCTCAGAAATTGCTCCTGGCAGGCACGGGGGACCATATGGGGCACCGGGATTCGAACCGATGACCTTTTGCATGAAAGGCAAACACCTTACCTCCATGCTATCTCCTGGCCCCTAACTTTTTTTTTTTTTAAAGGATGTTATGTAACTGTTTCCTTTTTGCACCTTCCATTTTCTCTGATGGTTATCACTTGTAATTTTCTTTGCCACCTGTATCTCCATCGTCTGATACTGGTTAGAAACATGGAGTACCTGCATACATACTTCAGCGTGCACTTTACTTTATTTACTTATTAATTTTTTATTTTTTGGATTTTGACCACAGGGGTTACTCCTGGCAGGCTCAAGGGACCATATGAGATGCCAGGGCTTGAACTGGGTCAGCCACATGCAAGGCAAAAAGCCTTACCTGCTGTACTTTCTTTCTGGTGATTATTAGTAAATAATTTTTTTTATCACACCTGGCAGCTCTCAGGGGCCACTCCTGGCTCTATGCTCAGAAATCGCTCCTGGCGGACTTGGGGGACCATATGAGATGCCAGGATTTGAACCGTCCTTCTGCATGCAAGGCAAACTCCTTACCACTGTGCTATATCTCTGGCCCCATTAATACATAATTTTTATTTATTTATTATTTCCAGATTGGGGACCATAATTGGTGGTGCCCAGGGTTTTCTGACTCAGTGCTTGGGGATCACTCTGGGCACTAAGAGAACCATGTAAGAGATCCAATCTGGATTTCTTGTGCACAAGAGTATATGCTCAGTGCATCGAACTATCTTCACAGCCTTTTTCACTTTAATATAGTGAGTACGAGTCATTTTTTAATTGGCCAACAGTATAATACAGTATAAATAATAATACATATGGTCTTGATGCCTTTTTACAATATTATTTCATGCATATGACTATACCGGAACCTTCAAATGGAAGCCCCTTATAACCACTCTCAGTAATTCACCCTCTAACCTCCCCAAGTCATTTTCAGGCCAGTTTCAGGAGTCTCTGCGGTTTATCTGATCATGACAGCAGCAGCTGGTGGCCTGGTCATTTTCCACAAAGCTCTTCTTATCCCCAGCTTTGTCAGCATCTCTCTCAGCTCCATCACTCTAGTGTAGAGTTAGCAGAGGCAGGAACTGACAGCAAGTTAAGGGTGTAGGTGTCCAAGGCAACTTGGGATCAGGCAGCTAGAGGAAATGACTGAAAAGCATTGTTACCCAAGAACTACTTATTTTATGAAATCTCATTTCAGGACAATTATATATCTTGATCGGGAAAAACGGATTTTTATGGAAGCAAATTTGATTTCTGTTGGTGGAAAAAAGTTAAATAGTGTTTTGAGACTGTCCTTTGACTTTCACAAAGGTAAAATACATGACCGTTTATTTTCTTTCCTTATATAGTTGCATAGTTGTAACTACAGCAGAAAGAACTTAGCAGCTGCTTCTGTTTTGCTGATCCCTTTTGATTTTAAACATTCTGTTTTGTAGCCATGACTAATAATTGCTTTTATGTGTTGTGTGCTTTTTAGAGTGATGACAGGAGCCACTCTAGTTTTGAATGAACAATGTATGGCATCCTGAACTCAGGGTCACACCTCTAGCAAGTAGTAACGTCACAGCTGAAAACCCTTAAGTCTGTTGACTCAAAAATTACATACTCATATTCCTTTGCTTGAGTATGCTTGGTGGTTTTCAGGGGCTGTTGCAGCAGTGCCTGTT
Organism: Crocidura indochinensis; assembly: GCA_004027635.1. Lineage (NCBI taxonomy): Eukaryota > Metazoa > Chordata > Mammalia > Eulipotyphla > Soricidae > Crocidura > Crocidura indochinensis. Next base: position 10,559 of record PVKC010023314.1, read on the forward strand.
TGACCAGGCAGTAATGGATTAAACCCAGCACTCCCATATGGAAAACATGAACTTTTCTTTTGAATTATCACCCAGTTCCCTTACCTTTTACTAAATTTTGTTGTTTTGGGGCCACACCCGGCAGTGTTCAGTGGTTACTTGTGGCTCTGCACTCAGGAATCACTACTGGCAGTATACTTAGGGGAATCTATTGAGATGACAGGGATTGAATCTGGTTGTCCACATGCAAGGCAATACAATCTCTCCCGCCCCTGTTTTACTAAATTTAGTAGATTAAAAAGGTGACTATACTTGAGGAAAAAGAATTTTAAATTTGGGGCTGGAGAGATAGCACAGTGGTAGGGCGTCTGCCTTGCAACGGCCGACTCAGGACCTGCGTTGGTTCGAATCTCGGCATCCCATATGGTCCCCCGTGCCTGCCAGGTGTGATTTCTGAGCACAGAGCCAGAAGTAACCCCTGAGCACTGCAGGGAGTGCCCCTTCCAAAAAAATTTTTTTTAATTTAATGGAAGTATAAAAATTTAAAAATGTCTGCTCATACAGCAGCAGTACTAGTGTTTGTATCATCTAATATATTTATCACCTGTCTCTCTGAAATTACAATCATTGGTCTTAATTTTATATCTGAACAAGTTTTTTTCCCCATTAAGACAATGTCAACCTCTATACCTATGCTTTTCGGATCCTCTAAATTAGACACAATAAATAGACTTTGCTTCTAGTTCAGGGGTGGTGAACAAGCTCGACACAAAGAGCCAAAATTTTAAAATGTGAGAGTCAGGAAGCCACACCACGCAGTGACCTGCCAAAACAGACAAACACTCACACAAAAGCATATCACTTTAACAATAATATATGAAACACATATTGCATTTTGCCATTTTGAAAGATGGTAAAAATCCTGCAGTGATGGTGAGGGTGTGTTACGTCCTCCACATGAAGAAACTAACCGCAAGATGTGGCCCAACATGTGACACATGGTCCCATCCTGTGTCGTCGTGTCGTCGTCATCCCCAACTCCGCTGGCTCGTGCAGTTGTTTCGAGGGACGGGAGAGGATGACGCAGCCTGGGGGCCAGGCGGGACTATGCACTAGGAGATCTCTCCTCAGAGGTCCCTCCTCAGAAGCAGCAGAAAAAAATCCAAACTTGGCAAAGAGCCGCATTCATTTTGGCCGGTAACTGCATGCTGCTTGAGAGCCGCTTGTTTGCCACCCCTGTTCTAGTTGTTTTTTGTTTGTGTTCTTTGGGGCCACCCCTGGCTATGTGCTCAGGGATCACTCATGGCAGGCTTGGGGACCATATGGGAAGCCAGGGATCTAATCCGTCAGCTGTGTGCAAGGTAAAGGCCCTTCTTGCTGCATTTTTGCTCCAGCTCCTTGCTTCTTCGAGTTTTGACTTTTTGAAATTGATATTTCTGTTGAGGAAAACATTAGACTCCATCTGGTTTTAAAAGTCTAGAGATTAACATAAATTTGATGTCATGTTCTTACTTATATGAACACAAGATCCAGACAGCTACCAGAGCCTTCCTCATGAAGTTGTGGTCAATCTCGCAGCTTTCTTTGAACTTTGTGATGCCCTCATCCTACTCTGGGCACAATCATCCCAGGAGATGGTATCAGATGCTAGCCTCCATGAGGTGAGGAAAAATACTGGCTTTATTTGAAACACATGTGTACACATGCACTATTGTTCTATTATTCTTACCAGGTTAGAATGGCAGGATGTGGTGGGAATGTCTTGATTAAATACTGATCTTTCTAGTTCTGTCCCATTCCTAATTTTATTTATTTATTTATTTGGTTTTTGGGCCACACTCAGTGGTACTCAGGAGTTACTCCTGACTCTGTGCTCAGAAATTGCTCCTGGCAGGCTCAGGGGACATATGGGATGCTGGTAATGAACCTGGTTCCATGCTAGTTCGGCCGTGTTCAAGACAGACGCTCTACTGCTGTGTAATTTCTCCGGCCCCCTAATTTTAATTTAATTTAATTTTCCCAATTTTAAATACCTACATATTATTTAGCTTATATTTACATAATAAACTACAGTTATTTAAAGTATAAAGTTTTGTATATTCTGACATACTGCCTGGCATCTATATTATGAAACTTAAAATAATTGTTCTTTTCACCATGGTTCCTATCTGACCTTGTTTTCTTCCTAGGGGCATCCCCCAATAAATACAGTAGCTGGGGTCCAAGAGAGAGAGAGTTGAGTGTGTTTTGTTGGTGGGAAATACAGGTTTAATTCTCAATGCTGTGTGTTCCCTGAGCACTGTCATGTTTAGCTTAAAAATCAAAAGAAATTTATATGGGGGTTCTGAAGAAATAGTGCGGTTGTTAGGATGCTTTTCTTCTTTTCTTTTAAAATTTTATTGAGACCATTGTGAATTACAACTCTTGCACAGTTGTGTTTCAGGCATATAATGACAGTGTATTAGGGCCATTCCCACCATCAGTGTTGACCTCCCTCCACCATAGTTCCCTGCATGCATTCCATACCTCCACCCTTAGCCCCTGGATTAGTTCCATTTTGCATTAGCTTGTATAGTTTGGGTCTCTTGATTCTATTGTCATTGACTTTCGCTTGGGTATTTAGATCTGACTCCTCCCCCCCGCGCCCCTCCCCCACTCAATGCTCCTGAGACCACTTGACTCCCATCCACTTTATTTCTTTTCTCAGTTTGTAGGAAGACATAGAAATATGAGGTAGAACAAAATAATTCAAGTTCTAAGGTTCTATAAAAAAATGCTGAAGCCCATCTAGAAGATATAAAGTTATAGGAAGAAAACAAAAAAGGTGGGGCAGATGTGGCAAGTTTTTTTTTTCCCCTTTCATAGATGCAGTAAACGTTGGGGGAAATTAGAAAGGAAATTCCCTTGGCCTAAGAGATACAGGGTGTCTCCATCCATGAAATATACTATCAAAAGATCAACTACCGGCTCTGGGCATGTTGGTTGTCCAACCCCAAGGTCTTTCTTTATGGTCCCAGGGAAAGTTTTGCTCAGTTGCAATTGTCAAAGTCAGTCTTCTGTAATTAGAGTTCTTGGTTTTTTGCACAGATTCTAGGATTTCATCTCACCCTTAGGTGGTAAGTTAGGGCAACCTGCCCTAGATTCAGTTGTTGCTGTTTCCTCATTTGAGGGGGGCGGGCACCCATTACTCCTGGCTATGTGCTCAGAAATCGCTCCTGGCTTGTGGGGACCATATGGGATGCCAGGGAATCCAACTGCGGTCCTTCCTAGGCTTGCGCTTGCAAGTCTTACCTCTGGTGCGACCGCTCCAACCCGTTTCCTCATTATTAGGGTGCCATGAACCTGCCCTGGAATAAGTTGATGCCAGAACAGTATTGGGCTCTCCCTGGGGAGTTTGATTCCTGGTGCTGGTGCAGGAAATTCTGCCAGTTCTAAGATTGAGATCCAGGGTTTGGGGTTGGATGGGCGATGTCCAATTGAGAGGTCAATGTTAAGTTCCCATGATAAATGCTCAGGGTGGAAGGCACTATAAAATTTCTGGGTTCTTATAGAATGCTTTTTCTGTTCAGTGTAGCCAACCTGGGCTCAATTTCTAGCACCCTGTGTGGTCCCTAAATTCCTGCTTGGAACTAGGTACCTTAGTGCAGAGCCAGGAGGAAATCCTGAATGCAGCCGGGCTCAAAACTAAAAGCAGAAAAGAAATGTGTAAATAAATGGTTTCAAAATTATGAGGTAGGGTCATTTTAATTCCCTTTCATTAGATAATGAAATTTTTTGGTCACAGCCTGACCAAGGATTGCTTGCATTATTTACTGCACATGACTTGTCAAACTAAAATTCATCAAGCATTGAAATTTAGATGAACTTTTTATTCTTTTTATTTATTCATTTTTTAAGAATATTGATTTTGGAGCTATACTTCCTAATGCTCAAAACTTACACTTAGCTCTGTGATCAGGGATCATTCCTATCAGAGCTCAGGTTATCGTATGTTGTGTGGGGATTAAACCCAGGTCAGCCATGTGCAGAGCAATCACCACTGTACTATTATCTCTATCCCTAATACTTTCTTTCTCTTTATGTTCTAAAAAATCAAAAGGTAGAACATTAGACTTCTCATGAATGGGAATTGAGTACTTATTTGCATTTGCATTGTATTTTGTGTGTCTTACTGGGAAATGGTTTTGATCAGTCTGGATTTCCTTTCTTTTTAGATTTTATGTTCATTGCGGTGGCGGGACCGGTTTTGGGTTGTGGCTGACTCAGTCAAAGTGGATATTCAGGGCCTGAGCCTGCTTGCCCTTCACTGGCACTGGGTTTTAAAGCATTTGGTCCAGCGTATCCCTCAACTATTGATGAGCCATGAAGACAAGTAAGATTCATATTCAGAGTAATACTATCAGAATTCACAGTATTGCCAGTTCTCCCAAGAACCAAGTAATAAACTGAAAAAATGTTGATTTTGCTTTGCTTTGTTTAATTCTTGTTTTGAGGAGTTATAGCCACAACCAGCAATGCTTAGAGGTTATTCCTATTCTTGATCAGAGAACTATATGGGATGCCTGGGATTGACAATGGATTGACTATGTGCAGGGCAAGCACCCTACCCATTTTCCTATTTCTCGGTCTCCATTGTGCTTTATTCTTTTGGCTTAATGGTGAATAAAGATGCAAATGGCATAGTTAATATTCAGCATTTCCCCTTTTATTTACTCAATTATGTCTCTTTCTCTTTTAAAGATACTTTAAAAAGGTTCAATATTCAGCATTTCCCCTTTTCTCAATTATGTCTCTTTCTCTTTTAAAGATACTTTAAAAAGGTTCAGAGTGTCTCAGAACATATTCAGAATTGCTTGGGGATCCCAACTGGTGGCTTCACTGGTATAAAGAAGTTGCAGAAATTCTTAGGACAACCATTTCCCTTTAAGGTACATCTTAGAAGTGTGTAGTAGTAAACTTAAAGAAATTGGGCCCGGAGAGATAGCACAGCAGCGTTTGCCTTGCAAGCAGCCGTTCCAGGACCAAAGGTGGTTGGTTCGAATCCCGGTGTCCCATATGGTCCCCCATGCCTGCCAGGAGCTATATCTGAGCAGACAGCCAGGAATAACCCTTGAGCCAGGTGTGGTCCAAAAACCAAAAAAAGAAAAAGAATCTAAAGAAATTACTTAGCATTTTTCTGGAATATAATGCATGTGTGCATGTGTACATGTATTTTGTTTTCTGGGCTATATACAGCAGTGCTCAGGAGTTAATCCTGACTGCTCAGAAATCACTCCTGGAATGCTCAAGAGACTCTATAGGACGCCAGGGTTTTAACCTAAGCCAGCCATTTGCAAAGTAAATACCCTCCACTCTGTGCTATCACTCCGGGCCCTCTTCTGGAATCATTTACCCATAAACTAATGCATCTTTTTTTGAAATGCTTATTTCCTATGTGTCTAATGACACATAGGAAATACTAATTGACTTGTGTTACATGTTAGCATTTTACATATTCTTGAAATTATGAAGACTAGGTGGAAATTTAACCCATTATTATGAAGTCTGCTGAGCAACAAGGGTAAATGACCCTGGTTATATAGGAGTCTGAAGGAAACCCTTCAGTGTTTTCTAAGGGGGTTAGGGAGCTATAGGTCATTAAGTAGAATCACTCTTCCCTACAGTATCTCTGTTGGGGTTTGTTGCAGGATAAGCTGATGATGGATTGCTTTTCACAACTGAAAGTTCTCGACAATGCCCTGGTGGTCCGGGGGCGATTGCCTGCCTTTGGGGAGAGCAGATGGCGGGAAGACATCAGGCATCTCCAATTGATTGCTTCTGAGTGGACTTTAAAGAGAAGTCTTCTACAGGCCTGGGGATGGGTGATCAGAGCTAATATAATGGAAGATATCAACCCAGGTAATAGACATTTGACAAGCTGGCAGAAGCTCTACCATTTGTAATTAGTCCTGGGGTTTTGCTGATATTTGGAAGGGAGGGGGCAGGCAATAGGGAGATATCGGTTTTCCAGTAAAAGTTTTAGGGCTGAAAGACATGTGGTGGTTGGTTAATATTTTCATTAGTATCATGCAATTGTTAATATCATCTCCTTAGTAGTCAAGAAATTAATTTGAATTAAGCTGAACTCATGTTCACAGTTGCAGAACTAGGCGTTTGCAACCTGAAGCCTGTAGTTACTAGTGTTATAATAACACATCTTTTTTCTCCAGGTGAATTGAAGAATCTTGTGAATGCTCAGTGTTTAGAGTTAAAAGCCAGAGGAATTTCTCTTGGCTTTCTGGAGAAGTCCAGTGAAGCTTCCTCCCTGTCCCAGCCAGATTTTACCTCCTTAATTCAGCTCACCCGGACCGTTCAACTGTGGCCTGCAATGGAGTATTTGGCGATGCTCTGGCAGTACAAAGTGATGACTGATTTTATGACACAGGCTTGTCTGAAAGGGTAGGCTGTTCATTTGCTCCTTTTTCTTGGGAAACTGACTTTATTGTTCGATTCTATTTTGTATCCACATGTGAAACATAGCCTCATGTTAAGGTGTGTGACTATAGATGGCCAACTGATTAAAAAGCTAAAACTTCTCGAACTTCTTCCTCCACCCCCACATCCCCCTTCCAGTCTATACAGGTTAACTAAGGCAGAATTATCTGTTAATATTAAAATATGCATTCTTTTACATGGCCATTTCTTTAATGTTTTGTGGAACATATGTGCTGCTTCCCCCCCCCACCAACACAGTCAGGAGTCTCTCTCTCTCTCTCTCTCTCTCTCTCTCTCTCTCTCTCTCTCTCTC
>PVKC010023315.1:5858-17406 GCA_004027635.1 Crocidura indochinensis
TTTTTTTACCTAATTAGCATTATCGCTAAGAAAATTATTCTCCAAATATAATTCTCCAAAATAAATTCTTCAAATATAGTTCTTCATTTATTTTACCACAGAAATTATGAGTATCCTGTGGTAAAATAAATGAAGAACTATATTTGAAGAATTTATTTTGGAGAATTATGACTAAAGTAACAACTATGCACAGAAGAATGAAACTGTAGAAATATGTAATATGGCATCTAAATTAAATCTAGGATACTAAATATGACTACGGTTTTATGACCAGAACATTTAGTGATATTTTATAAATAAAATTATAATCCCTTTATTTTATAAATAATAAGCTTTAGGTTATACTTGAATTGATTTCCCTAAATCATAGTTAATTAGTGAGTTAACTCAAACTGAAAAGAAGACATTTTCACTCTGGATCTTTGTTTATTTCTAAAGCATGCGATATATTTGAATAATCCTTGTAAAAAATAATGAGCGAGGGTTTATATATTGATGTTATTTAAAGACATTTAAAACTATCTTATTATTTTCTGACAGGCACTATCAATTATTATGTGTAATTATATGCCATTGCAGTATATCATCCATCCAAATAATTAGTAGCAGTGTAAACTGAATGTCTTATAAAGTAATTGTTAAGAAGAAAAAAAAAATCCATACCATCTATTATAATGACATGAGAAAGCCATGAAACATGAGAAACACAGAGAGTATGTTTGATATTTTATACTCAAACTTATTCTTAAGATATGATACATACTATTATAATATTTACTTCATGTTCTTTATTGACAACAATAATAATGGGGCTCGGAGCTGGAGGGGTGACACTAGAGGTAAGGGGTCTGCCTTGCAAGTGCTAGCCTAGGACAGACCACAGTTCATTCCCCAATGTCCCAGGTGTCCCCCCAAGCCAGGAACCATTTCTGAGAGCATAACGAGGAGCAAGCTCTGAGCGTCAATGGGTGTGGCCCCAAAACAAAAACAAACAAGCAAATGAACTAAAAAGAATAATGGGCTAAAGAAATAGTACAGCTGGTAACTGCCCCAAATTCAATCCCCAGAGTCCCATATGATTTCCCAATACTGCTAGTAGTAATTCCTGAGTGCAAAGCCAGATATTACTCCTTAGCATTGTTGGGTGTGGCCAAAAATGAAATACAAAAAAATGGAAAAAATATTCATAATGCTAGCATTTTGAAAACGTATTAAAAACTATATTTTACAATATCAATTAAGAATTTCATAACCCTTAAAAAAAGAAACAAAATTTACTCTATGAAAATATAAAATTGCTGAGTAGAATAAATAAAATAAAAATCCAAGTATACAAGAGCTCTTCTTTTGTAAATTTTCTTTTATATTGTAATTAAATAATTCGTTATTTAAACACTGTGATTACAAATATAATTCAATCATAACAAGAGCACTCTCCTTCACCCATCGTCAATGTCCCCAACTCTTCCCACCCCAACCCTTCCCCTGTATTGGAGACAGGCTTTCTACATCCCTCACTCACTGATATTGTTATGATAGTTCTCAGCATAGTTATTTCTCAAACTTCATTCACCACTCTTTGTGTGTGTGTTTGTTTATTTATTTATTTATTTATTTTGGTTTTTGTGCCATATTCAGTGACACTCAGGAGTTACTCCTTGCTATGTGCTCAAAAATCACTCTTGGCTTGAGGGACCATATGGGATACCAATATTGAACCCAGGTCTGTCCTGGGTCAGGCACGTGCAAGGCAAATGTCCTACTACTGCGCTATTGCTCCGGCCCCATACAAGAGCTCTTAACACAACCCTAATATGATAATTAACTCTTCCTTGAAACATATACATATTTCTTTTAAGGTCAGTTTAGATCTATTTACAAAAAGAAGCCAAAACATAAGCTTCAGTACAGATTTAGTTTAAGTAAAGTGTACTATGGATATCAAGAAGGGAATTAGTTCTCATATAAGAACTGAGGGAGAAATAATGAAGGGTACCAATTCCAAACAGTCATATGAACATTGAGTAGAAATAAAAAATGATCAGACTTAAACACTAAATCCAAAGCCAGCTACAACAGAATCGATACCCAATCTACAACAAGTTAGACACAGAAGAGACCACTTACACTAGCAGCCCGGGAGGCAAAAGAGGGTGATATGGGATATATGCTGGGAACAGGGGTGGAGGGAAGAAAACATTGGTGGTGAGAATGTCCCTGATTCAATATCACTATGTACCTAAAATACAACTGTGAAACATTTGTAATCCACTTTGGTCAAAAAAATATTATTAATAAATAAAAGAAATATGGGAAAATTGGAAAAAATAAACCAAGAAGGGAGACTAAGTATGGATAAGTTATGAGTAATTCTAAAAGTCAAATTCTAAAGTAAAGTTTATCAGAGGAGTCTACATGAAAAGAAACTACCTATCCCTGTTAAATTACATAACACAACTGATCCTTCAATATATTCATTAAAATCGTGTACATTATACTTAATTTAAAGCTGTCACTATTTGCATTGCACTATATAATTACTCGAAGAATCTAGAAATGCAATTATGTAGAGATATTAGAAAATGTATTTCCATTAAAATATATAAATATGAACATTTCATATTTTATACACTATATTTCAAGAAATGTATTTTAGAATTTGAAAATAGAATCAAAAAACAGGGACCTGAAAGAAAAGTACAGCATGACACTTGTCATGCCTGCTGCCAAACCAGTTTTGACCCATAGTGTCCCATATGGTTCACTGAGTATACAATTAAGAGTGATCTCTGAGCACAACCATGAGTAAGCCTTGAGCATAGTCATTTCTGACCCCCAAATTAAAAATGTTTTAAACTCCAAAATAAAAAGAGAAATATCTTACATAGTATATTATTCTAACTTTATTTCAAGTCCTGGTGTGCCTTTAATGGCCTTAGAGACAACCCTAACTGTAAAAAGTCTATAAACTACATCAAGTTGGTCAGTTGTATTGTGAAAATAATATCATTCTCAAGGGTAATGCTTCTGTTATGATTTTGCATAACCACACTCAATTAAAACATTCAGAAGTTCATTGCAAAACAATTGCTCAATTCCCAAATGAACTGAGGCAGCTAACTTAGCCAAATGAGTGAGGTCTCTATTTTCCAGTCCTTATCTGGATAATTCGAGCAGAAAATAAGACCAATGAGAAAAGATCAAAAGGTTGTTTATTTTTAAGGTTTGATTATGAACTGATTAAATTTTTAAAAGGCTATCTTGTGTGCTTGCAGAAGGATGTGAAAAATATAGTGACCTATAGAGATCATTTTTCTCAATTATACCAACAGTTGAGTAATGAAAAATGAATGTGGCCATAAAGAATTTCTTTTATAGTCCAAAGATAATTATTCTATCTTCAGGATTTTTATAACATATAATCGGGCATGCAGGAATGCTATAACATCACTTTATGTGGATGTTTATTTATTCATATATGTCTAGTCTAGTGATTCAAAAAAACTATATATAAAATTCTAGACATCACAATGTAGTGTCACCAAAAAAATATGAAAGTTGACTACAAGAATTATAAATTTAGAGGTTAGAGAGATAGTACACGGATAGTATGCTTGTCTTGTCAGTGGCCCACCAGGCTTCAGTTTCCAACACCCCATATAGTCCATTGATCCTCATCAATAGTAATTCCTGAACACATAGTCAGGAGAAAGCTTGGAGTGAAGTCCAAATACCAAAAAAAAAAAAAAAAGAAAAAAAAACGTTATAACATGAATGAGCTTCAAAAACATAGTTAAAATGATAAATATAAAGGGTCACATATTGAAGTAGTCATTTAGTAAACTATGAATAAAAAGAGAGGAAAAATGAGTGGTTTTGGGGAATTAAGGCAAAAAAATAACTTTTTTAAATTTTTTTATTTAAATAATTTTTATTTTGACCAAAGTAGATTACAAATTTTTCACAGAGGTATTTAGGTACATAGTGACATTGAATCAGGGGCATTCCCAACACCAGTGTTGTCCCCCCACTCCTGTTCCCAGCATGCATCCCATATACCCCTCCTTTGCCCCCCAGGCTGCTAGTGTAAGTGGTCCCCTTTGTGTCTAGCTTGTTGTAGAATGGGTTTTGATTCTGTTGTCATTGGCTTCGGAGTTGGTATTTAAGTCTGATCATTTTTTATTTCTACTCAATGATCATACCCTGCTTGGTCTTGGTACCCTCTATTATTTCCCCTTCAATTTGTGAGGCAGAACAAGATGATTCAAATTATGTGGTTCTGTTTGGAGGGAAGAAAAAAGAAAGAGAAAAAAAGTGGGGAGGTAAAAATCAGACAAGAAAGAATTGGGAGGAATCTTTCTAGAGGCTATAAATATCAATTTAAGAGAAGAAAGGAAAAGGGGGAAAAAACCATAAAAACCATACCAAAAAATCAAACAAAAGAACTTAAAAAGCACCACAGCAAAAAAGACAACAACCAAACAATAACCACAGTCCTGAAATAAAAACAAAACAAAGCATACAAAGAGGAAAAAAAACAATAATAACAACAACAAAAAACAAAAAAATTAATTTGTGCCTTTTGTTTTGCATTGGCACAGTAAATATTGGGGAGATTAGAAAGGGAATTCCCTTGACCAAAGAGATAAATGATTTCTCCGCCCTTGAAGCATACTGCTATGGGAATAACTATAGGCTCCGCATATGCTCTTTTTCTCTTTCTTTAATCCTTTTGTACTGTCTGGAAACTTTCTGCTCAGTCGTAGATGATAAAATCAGGCCTCTGTAACTAGAGATCTTGGTATTTGCACAGGTCATAGGGTGGAGACTAGAGTGAAGTCTTTCTTTATGTTTCTAGAAGTTCTGTTCCAACACTGTAATTTTAATCAGTCTTGGGTTTTGCATTGATCCTAGTACAAAGCCTAGGATAGAGTCATTCATTATGTTTTCAGAAATTCAGCTCACTTCCAGTTGTTTCAGCCAGATCTCTGGGATTAGAGATCTTGATTGTCGTACAGGTTGTAGGCCAAAGCCTAGGCTAGGGTCTTTTTTTATTGATCTCTGGATAAGTTCTGCCCAGTCATGGTTGTTACAGTCCATCTTCTGTAGTTAGTGATCTTGACTTTTGCACAGATCAAAGGATGATGTGTCTACTTATTTCGTCTTATTGTTTGATAGTGAGGTAAGACAACCTGCTCTTAGACCTAGTTGTTGACATTTCCTCATTGTCAGGGTGTTCTATCAAAACTAGCGCATATTGGTGTCTGAGTAGTATTAATAATGCTCCAGAAGGAGTTTGTTTCCTGGAGTTGTTGCAGAGAACAGTGTCAGATCTACGTCTAAGATCCAGGGTTCGAGATTGGATGGTCGCTGTATAATCATATGGAGTCTAAGTTAGTACCACATGAAATATGTTCAACTTGGGAGGCATCCCTGTATTGTAAAATATATAAGTTCTTATCCCTAGTTGATAAGAGCTTGTTTCTATAGGAAAAATAGGCCCAGAGGTTTGGCATCTACGAAAACCACCATAGTGGTCAATCAAAAAGCACTATGCAAGTTATTGGTCTGAAATCCAGTCAGTGGCAGTAAAAGAGATTGAATTTGTGGCTGTGGATGAAAGGCATGAATTCCTGTTCATTGAACTATTTCCATGATCCTCTTTTCTTTGTTTTTTAATGTCTGAAGTAATGGGGAATACAAAATCATGTGCTGATTTTTGTCCTGATATGGTGCATGATTCTTACAAATAGGAGGGAAGCAAGTAAGTTTTATTCTGTAGAAACTTGAAGCAACTGATACTAACATTCATTAATGGGGAAGAGAATTATATAAAGACAAACATCATTTGCTTGTCAATAGTTTGAAAGTAAAGTATAGCATAAATTAAAAGTGATTGGTGGGATCACATGCAGGGATTAGCACATGCAGGCACACAGCAGAACCCAGTTCCATCTCTATGCTACATGAATCTTGGGGCATTGTACTGTAAAGCCTGAAAACTCCCTAAGTATCACTATGTGTGGCCTTGGAGATGTTGAACCAAGCATTTGTATTGGATAATACACAGAAGTGCACTCCTGAGTAGCACTGGGTTCCCTGAGCACTGCTTGGAGGCACCTATCCACTGCTCCCCCATAAAAAACTAAACTGGTTCTAGGGAGATAGTATACCATGTAGGTCATTTGCTTTGTAAATGGCCAATCTAGGTTCAATTCTGGCATCCTCTCCATTTCCCCCAAGTCAACCAGGAGTTATTCCTTTGTGTAGATCCAGAAGTGACCACTGACCACCACTAGTTGTGGCCCCAAAACAAAACAAAATAAAATCAATAATAAACTGCCTTGGGCCAGAGAGATAGCAAAGAGTTAGTGCATTTGTCTTACATGCAGAAGGACGGTGGTTCGAATGCCAGCATCCCATGTGATCCACCTAGCCTCCAGGAGCGATTTCTGAGCATAGAGCCAGGAGTAACCCCTGAGCTTGTCTGGGTGTGACACAAAAACCAACCCCCCTGCAAAAAACAAACAAACAAACAAACAAACAATGAGCTGACTGATGGCAGAGTTGTTTAAAACTGGAGAAAACTCACTTGGATTCAAGATGTCAATAAATAAAGAAGTAGCTCAGTAGCTGGGGACACTTATTTTGGTGCTAAATGGTCATGAGTTGAATTCCTGTGCTGCTGAAACACGCACCAACCAAGATTCTGGCAGCAGTGCTGCTTGTTTGTGCCGCTCTGCAGATGGGGATTCAAGTTGCCCCAAGTGATTTCTGGCCTCACCATAGCCAAGTGTGTGGAAGCATATTATCAAAGGCCTATAGCCCCTGGGAAACTCCTTGATGAGAGAGCCCCAGGTCAGGAAATATAATCTCTGGCTAACATGTGTGTAAGCACTACAGTGACAGCCAACAAGGACTGCAGCGAGAATGTGAAGATGAGCACATAACCAAATAATGGGAGCATTCCTGCAAGCATTTGGGCATCAACACCAAAGTAGACTAACTGCAGAGTTTGTAGGGGAGGAAGTCTTAATTCTTAAAGTAGTGATAAGCTCTAGAACCAGCCTTGTAGTTCAACGCAAAGACTACAGCCAGGCATGTGTCATCACATAACCAACATTAGCAACAATGAAAGAGATGGGGGAGAAAATAATAACAATGAAAAAAAGTATTTAAAAATGTTCAAACCCAACCTTCTCTTTGAAACAACATAAATCTTCAAGATAGTGGATATATCCATTTTTACACATTAAATCAAAAGGCTGATGTTAGGCAACAACAGGTCTTTCAGTAGGAACCTAGAATTTCCCAAGTAGTTCCATTACCTACTTCCTAGACATTTACTTCTTGATACACACTAGTAAAACTTTACTAGTTACTTTTCCTTTGGTGAATTTTAAAACCAATTCACTAAATGTGACCTTCCCATGAACTTAAGATCTAGATAATTATTTCAAAATTTTGCATCACAGTGCATTGCAGAGCCTACAGTAATCTGTGTTAGAGATATTCAGTTTCAACTTTATAATCAAGCTATCCATCCCTAATGAGAGGAACTGATTTATTCTTTCATAATCCTCAGTTTAGGAGTTTACAGTCCAAATGGGACACATGTCCAAGGAAATGTTAGCCTAGAAAAAGATTTGCTCAGAAATAAAATTTTTCTCTGATTAAAAAAAATTAACAGAATTTAAATGAAGATATTTTTTCTATCAGTATTATAAATAGAACATAAGCATATTTTCCACCTTTAAAATATCCCAATACTATAAATGTGTGGCTGAATATATTTTTTGTTCTGACACAGCTGGAAAAAGCTTCAATTTAGCAATTTAGTTTTAGCAAACAATTTGTGCATAATATGGATCATTTGCTTTTGGTGTTATTTCATCATGATTTTAGAGCCAAAAATACTGCAATATAAAAATCAGCCATTGAGTATGTGCAGTGACTCTGATGAACTAGATTTTCAATGGTGTTTTGTTTAAAATATTATCCAGCCTACTTAGAATGCATAATTTGAAAAATGTCATGGCTTAAAAGGTAAGATGCCCCTTCCTGAGTCTAATTTCCATTACTAATCAAGAGGACACAAGCTGTGATATCACTCAGAGCTTATGTGAGAAGAACTTAACCTTCTGACCGGCTCACTCTCCCCATTCTTTAAAAAACTGAATCAATGTGATTCCCAAGAAATGTGCATTTTCACTTGTTTTGAGATTGCACAACTCAATTTAATTTCATTATCTCAAAGGAAATCATAGAACACCATATAATACCAAGCTTCATCATGTTAAATTTAAGAAGAGGTTTGGACTTAATAACAGTTGACACAGACATACACAGGCACACATATACTCACACACATACCTCTGAATCAGCATTTTCCTGGACACAAACATACTGTAATTTTGGTGAATATTTTGAGGGCAGCATCTATTTTGATATACTCCAGACTTACACTGATTCTTAAGGCGCATAACTTCTGATTCCAGTATGTAATGTAGACTTCAGTGGGACCCAGAGAAGTACATAACATCTTATTAATTCAGAAAGGGTCACGGTATATAAAAGATATTCATTGTCTTGCAGGAAAACAAATGACTAAAATTCAGACAGTCGCAACCTACCAATGGAAGCTCACCAGATTCTGCTGTCATCTTCCCTCAGTGCACAAGTGTTACATTTGTTTATGAATATATGTATATGTGTGCCTTTGAGATATATAGAGATAAAGAGAGATTTCTGGTTAACATCTTTTTGTTTCAAACAAATATGATATGGATATTTTATCCATATCTTATTTTACCTATCTACTCAAACATTCATCTATCCACCTATCATATACTAAGTACATATTATTTGCAAAACTAAGCTGCTAAATTTTGTCTAAAATTAAGTAAAGTCCAGATAATTTCATTCACATTTACAAGTCAGAGAAAGAGTACATTAAAAGCACAAATATATATATATATATATATATATATATATAGGGAGACAAGCATAATGGTTGAGTAGTACCACAATGTTTTCAAGGCTTAAACAATGTTAAGCAAGCAGAGACATGAAGGGGGACGTTATTAATAAAGAGTTCTATAAAATGAGTTTTAATGAATAGGATTAATGGGGAGGAAAGAAGTAGTGAGCATAACTGCATAAAAGGAAATAATAAAAAAGTACAATTTCTGAGGAAGTCAAAGAATAAATGCGAAAATAGTAAAATACAACACATTATGAACAGAAAACTATATGCTTCCATGTAGTGACCAATTTAATACTGTAAAAGTAAATATCATAATAAATGGGGAAATATAGATAATATTAGGATATGCAGGTCTTGGATTCCAAACTATGTGTCTGGGACCTAGTAATCTTTCAGATGACAACTATTTTGCAAAAGTATACTTCTAACATCAGGCATTTTATTTTGTCTTTAAGTACACTCACCACCTGTGTGCATAGTGGTTCAAGGAATAAACTAAAAGAGACTCAGTGTAGGTTAGTGAGAGACTTTTAAAGAATGTGCAAAGATTTTAAGTTGGAAAAATCAAGTAATAAGAAGGTAACTTTGAAGGTTAGATATAACCTTTGCTCCAGAAATGGACTTGGAAGGGCCTGAGTGGTAGTACAGTGGTAGGGTGTTTGCCTTGCACATATCTGATCCAGGACAGACTCAGGTTTGATACCCAGCATCTCATATAGTCCCCCTGAGTGCAGAGCCAGGAATATACACTGAGTATGATCCAAAAACAAACAAAAAAAGAAAAGACTTGGATTATTTTTTCAATAGTTATTTTATAATGGAGGTGATGTAACTGTTAATAGTACATTGATGTCTTTGTTTGACATAATAGGTTTTCTCACATATTTGCTTACCAAGTATTCTGTACTACAAAGTTTAATAACAGTGTTAAATATCTAAATTTTTAGTTAACAAATGCATAATAAACTTAAATATTTTTCTAATAGGCATTAATATATACAATAAAATTATTTATGTATTATAGCAATGACCTGTATCTGCAGAAGTTGAGAAGCAAGATAATGAAAAGTACACGTCAAAAAAAAAAGAGAAAAGTACAAATCATTTCCTTTTCTTAATGCAGTAAACACTACTTTAAATATTATTTCCCACACTTTCTTGATCAAAAAATATCATGTTATTTTAAAATGTTCTAATGAGGCCCCTCTATAAGAAAATATGGATTAAAATGACACGGAGGGAACAGAGCTTCTAGAACCACAAAGAAAGACTTCATCATAAGTTCCACTCCCTGACCTTTGCAGATACCAAGATCTCTAGATACAGGGGTCTGATTTTATCATCCAGGATGGAGCAGAAGTCTTCCATACACCACAAAAGCACCAAGGAGAGAGTAAATGAACCTGAAAGAAGTCTATAGTTAATCCCATGACAATATACTTCAAGAGTAGAGAAACCCTGTTTCTCTTAGGCCAAGGGAATTCCTTTTCGAATGACCCCAATATTTACTGTGCCTGTGCAGGAGGGAAGGAAAAAAAAGACAAAAAGTACAAAACAATTGTTTTTTATTTATCTAGCTTTTGCCGATTTATTTGCTTTGGTGTGGTTATTGAAGTTGTTGTCTCTATTCATATTTTTTCTTCTTTTCTTTTCTTCCTTTAGTGCTCTGGCATGTTTTATATCTCAAGACCATAGCCTTTATGTGGTGCTTATCTTTATTGTTGAAGTGTTCACTGGATATTTTATTTGACACTTCTTTTTGTACTGTTGTGGTGTTCCACCTCCTTTTTCCCCTTCCTCTCTCAAACCGAGTTTCCAGAAAGACTCCGCCCATTTTCGGTATATTTGATTTTTTCCCCCCAGTTTATTACTTTTCTCTTCTTCAAACAAAACCACATAACTTGAACTTTCTAGTCCTGCCTCCCACTTAGGGTGGGAAATAAGGGAGGTACCAAGACCAAACAGGTGTAGGACCACTAAGTAGTTAGCTAGACACAGAGGGGACCACTTATTCTGGCAGCTCCAGGGGTGAGAGAGGAGGATATGGGAGGTAGGATGGGAATAGAGGTGGAGGGAGGACAATTCGGTGATGGGAATTCCCCTGATTTTATGTTAATATATACCTAAAATATTATTGTCAATGATATGTAGGCCACAATGATTAAAATAAAAATTATATTTTAAAAAGAAAATATAATGCTTTGCTGTCCAGAATTGCATAGTTATCTTAAATCTTAGCAAGAGTGACATAGTCAAACATGTTTTGTAAATACTTAAAAATGTAAGAAATGACAAATGAAAATGATATGTTATTGCATATATTGTAATTTCAGTAATGTAATGAAAATAAATTACTTAGTATGCCATAGTAAAGGCAGTATTTAAGTTAGCTAATCAGATTTATAAAAACCTACTTGATTTCATTAAATAATCCTGAAATAATTAATCACAAAAACTGATAGCTAGCTTACTCCTATATTATTGAAATATAAAGAAATTATAATTTTAGCAATTTATAAATTCTAAAGATTAATTTCTATGTCCAGTCTAATTTATGTCATA
>PVKC010023316.1:0-11372 GCA_004027635.1 Crocidura indochinensis
CACCTGGGTGGAGCCTGGTGGCCAGAGCTGGGGTGGTCACTGATGGTCATCCCTCCCATCTGACCAGGTTCTGCACCCCACATCTCATGCCCGCATCTCACATGCTGGCCTCTGACAGCCTCTCTTTCCTGGATCTTCCCTTTCACCATCTCTGATAGGTCCCTGGCACTAGCTGCTTTAGGGCCTTGCAGAAAAGCACAGGATACAGCTCAGGCCGGCTGTTGGGTTGGCAAAGTCTGAATTTAGCCTGAGCCATGCCCATGGAGTCTGTACCTAATTTGACTTTGAAAACTGTCACTGTCTCTGATGCAAAGCAGTCCCTGGTATGGCCTGGTATTTGGGCACTTTTGGAAGAGGAGGGAGGATGGGGGGTGTGTGCTGTTTAGTATTAGTAGGAGAGACTTGCTCTGAGCTCCCCTGGGGAAAACAGAGTTTTTGTTGTTGTCTAGGACCCAACCACTGAGATTTACCACAAAGAGAACAGGAATGTTCTGTTTGTTTGCAGTGGGCATCTTTTCAGTTGTGGGACTTTACCTCTGTCATAGAATTTAGAAATGAGCAGCAGAAGGCAAGAACCATAGGACAGCAGGATGGGTGCATGTCACCATGTAGCTGGCCAGTTTGACCTGGTACCCATCGAGTCCCCTGAGCCCTGCCAGGAGTGATCCCTGAATGCAGAGCTAGGATAAATCCTGAGCACTGCTGGGTGTGGCCCCCAAACAAAAACAAAAGAAAGTTCTGTAAGGATAAGGCTAGAACAATAGAAAACTTCTAAGATCTGTGGATACCAGATAGATACCCTCATTTATTTGCTTCACTTAACCAAGGCAAATTCCCATCAAGCATGACATGGCTAGGAAGAAGGATCACAGATTATTCTGGGTGTCCCGGCTCTGCCTTTGTACGTTGGGGAGAAGGGGATTCTGCATACCTCAAGCACTTGGTCCCAGCACTCTGATTATTTTTGTTCTGGGGTCATACCCTGAGGTGTTCAGGGCTTACTCTGGCTCTGTGCTCAGGGATCACTGCTGGCAGTGCTTGGGGATTACATATGGGATACAGCAGATCAAACCCGGGTCAGCAATGTATGAGACAAATTTTCTCCCTGTTGTGCTATCACTCCAGCCCTTCTGCTTTTAGATATGAATCCATTGGTACCACATCCAGCAGTGTTGGGTTAAAGGACCTATGCTGTGCTGGGAACCCTGTTCAGGCCAGACATATGCTGAACCCGAGTCACTTCCTGGTCACTGTCTACTCTTGCCTTTCGACACTGAAATTTACTATTTTATTTACTTCTGTTTGGGGGGGCCACATCTACTAGTACTCAGGGATCCCTTTTGATAGGGCTCTTGGGAATCCTACAGAATGCTGAGACTATTCCAAGTCAGCTGCATGCAAGGCCAGCATCTTAGCCCCTGGATTATCTTTCCAGCTCTTAAGACTGATTTATTTTTGTCCTTGGATAAATCAGGCTATTCAAACAACACTTAAAAAACTCCCCTCTGCTTTGCTAACACCTCATAATAAATCTGCAGCACCCCATGAACTACCTTTTGAGGGGTTCGAGCTGGTAGCTAACCTTGAAATCTCACTATTTTTTCCTAGTTTAGCTCTGAGTGAGAGCATTGGGCTAAATAAAGGGGTCCCCACACAAGCAGCACATCCCCTCTGCCTTGCCCCAGTGCCTGCCCACTTTTGCACCTCAGTATTATAATTTTATTTCCAAGCTGCATGAAGTTGGTGATATTAATATACGTGAATAAGTGTTTCATCTTGTAAGTTGCAGTGAGGGGAGCAAATCAGTATCTGGGGGGCCACAGACTCTGGTGGCTGAATTTCTGATTGATTCCAGTTGGTCTTTGCTGCTCTAAGTCACCATCTGAATCAGTAACCTGAATGATTCAATGGCAGTTTGCTCTGTGCTTCTGTGAAATGAAGCACACCCCTGACCATGAACATCATTTGATAACCAAATGAGAAAGCTGGTGCCCAGGTAACAGCCTTCTCCCTGCATTTCCACTTCTGCTGGCAAGTCTGTTGTGGGCAGATATAGAATGGCCAATCATCATACAAATCTAAGGATTCAGAACTCGTGCAGACTTGAGCTTCTTTACCCAAGAGGAAGTAGATGGTGAAACCATAAAACACCATACTAAGGACCAGAGAGATAGCATGGAGGTAGGGTGTTTGCCTTTTATGCAGAAGGACGGTGGTTTGAATCCCAGCATCCCATATGGTCCCCTGGGCCTGCAGGAGCGTTTTCTGAGTGTACAGCCAGGAGTAACTCCTGAGAGTGGCCAGGTGTGACCCAATAAAGCCAAAAACAAAACAAAAAAATCACCATACTAATGTGGCCCTAATTTAATACCCTAATTGTGCATATCTTCTGAGGATTTTTGTCTGATCTCATTGGACACAAAACACTTGCTCTTTATGGAAGCATTCCCTTTTTCATAAACATTAAGGCTTAGAAGGATAATCTTAGGATTGCCTTTTTTTTTTTTTTTTGGTTTTTGGGCCACACCCAGTGACACTCAAGGGTTACTCCTGGCTATGCGCTCAGAAGTCGCTCCTGGCTTGGGGGACCATATGGGAAACCGGGGGATTGAACCACGGTCTGTCCTAGGCTAGCGCAGGCAAGGCAGGCACCTTACCTCCAGCGCCACCGCCTGCCCCGGATTGCCCTTTCTTTAGGAGACCTCAGAGCTTATCAGAATTTTAAGAAAGAAATGTCCACAGGAGAATGATAAACTCCTTGTATTTAAACCATTTGTAGATGGAGTAGGTCACATGGGGAGGTATTTAGGGTTACTTCTGACTCAGGAATTATTTCTGGTGGTCTTGGGGGATCCTCTGGGATTCAGGGGTTTGGACCCTTGTCAGTCACATGCAAGGCAAAACCCAACCTAATCTTCTGTCTCTCTAGTTCTATATTTAAACCCGTTTTAATTTTGTCTTGCTTACTGCTTATTGTTTTAGTGTTTTTGGTTTGGTTTGGTTTAGTTTGGGGGCTATATCTGGCATAAATTCTGCACTCCAGTAACTCCTAGCTGGATGCTGGTATCTTAGTATTTTGTTTTCTTAAGACCCTGGATCTTAGGGGCCGGGCGGTGGCGCTGAAGGTAAGGTGCCTGTCTTGCCTTGTGCTAACCTAGGACGGACCGCGGTTCGATCCCCCGGTTCCACATATGGTCCCCCGTGCCTGCCAGGAGCGACTTCTGAGCGAATATCCAGGCATAACCCCTGAGTGTCACCGGGTGTGGTCCAAAAACAAAACAAAACAAAAAACAAAACAAAACAAAAAAAAGACCCTGGAACTTATTTTCATAAGATCTGTGTCTGTGGGTGAGGGAAGCTTTTACAGATAAGCTCATCACAATATCTGGATCAACTTCCTTATTCATAAAGGTTGTTCCACTTGTCAAAGGCCAAGCTTTGCTCCTAACTCTGCTTCTATAACGTCAGTTTTCATATGAATCACTGGAGGAACCTGCTTAAAAAAAAAGTGGATTCTGGGGCTGGAGAGAAAGCATAGAGGTAGGGCATTTCCCTTGTATGCAGAAGGATGGTAGTTCGAATCCCGGCATCCCATATGGTCCCCCGAGCTGGCCAGGAGCAATTTCTGAGCATAGAGCCAGGAGTAACCCCTGAGTGCTGCCGGGGTGACCCAAAAACAAAAAAACAAAACAAAACAAAAAAAAAAGTGGATTCTGATCTATAGTAGGAAGCAGGTTGTGTGTGTTAGCATGCAAAGGGTATAGACATTGCTGGTATCTGAATTGAGTTTGGAGGCAGGTCTAGAGTGTGTAGATTAAGTTTGCTTATGTTGGGGCCAGTGCCTAAATATGCATAAGAGCATTAAGACTTTCATTAAGCTTAAATGAAAGCATTAAGGCTTTCATTCTCTTGACCCTGGTTCAATCCCCAGCACCCCATATGGTGCTCAGATCCCTGCCAGGAGGGATCCGTGAGCACCATGGGGTATGGCCTGAAAACAAAGAAACAAGCAAAACCTAAACAAGTTTATTTATGCTGTGCCTTGTTATGTCCCAGATTGTCAAGGACAGAAGCACTAGGCAAAACTTAAGTCAGGAATACTTTATTAGCTGTTGGGCAGACTGCACTTCATGATAGGGAAAATCAAATGCAGCCCTGAACACAGTTCTTCTAGCCCTTTAAAGTGTGTTGTACATATATCTTAGAAATAAACAATACAGTGTCACAGTGGTAATTGCAAGATCATTTTAACTGTTAGTGATCAGAAAAAAAACTTATTTTTGGTCTTAATAATGATTATTTTTTTTGTTTGTTTTGTTTTTCGGTCACACCTGTTTGATGCTCAGGGGTTATGCCTGGCTAAGTGCTCAGAAATTACCCCTGGCTTGGGGAGACCATATGGGTCGCCGGGGGATAGAACCACGGTCGGTCCTACACTAGTACTTGCAAGGCAGACACCTTACCTCTAGCACCACCTCACAGGTCCCCAATAATGATTATTTTGAGAGTCTACAGCTCAAGGAGGTACTTGTCACTGGCCTTGACTGATTATTTTCCCAGAGGGTACAGTTTCTTTTTTTTTTTTTTTTTTTTTTTTTTTGGTTTTTGGGCCACACCCAGTGACACTCAGGGGTTACTCCTGGCTATGCGCTCAGAAGTCATTCCTGGCTTGGGGGACCATATGGGAAACCAGGGGATTGAACCACGGAGTCCTAGGCTAGCGCAGGCAAGGCAGGCACCTTACCTCCAGCACCATCGCCTGGCCCAGAGGGTACAGTTTCAAGTGTTAACTCCCCAGGACATAAACTTAGGGCACCTACAAAGGCTGTCTACAGAGCTTGTTATGAGAAACAACAAAATGGTGGTTGTTTCTGTTTCAAAATAGCAAAACTTTGACGAATGGTTGTTTTCAGAAGGATATTTTCATTTTTGTACCCGATTAAGGAAATTCTTGTAACTTCAGAAGGTGTTACCTGTCTCTGGGCCAGGCTAGTTAAGGGTGTTTTTACAATAAAACAATCAAGTTGTGACAGGAGCTAATCTCTGTAGCAATAAAGTAAGTAATCACTGACAAAAGCCAATATTTCTATTCAGCAGGCAGGTTTACCTAAAAGGAGCTGAGGCGGGAAATGGTCTCTAAAAAGAATGCCCATCAACAACTCCATAACCTTATAGTTCATCAATAATGTTCATTTTTCTGGGCCAAGGTTTCACAAGTTTGACATGAAAGACTAAGTATTCTAAAATGAATATTTGTGAGCATAAGAGACTAAGTATTCAGAAATGAAGCCAAGTTTCTGGTTTTACTTAAAAAATATTTTTATATTGTTCAATTTTTTTGATTCCTTCAAAGAATTGTTTTTCATGACCCAGACATTGTCAATGCCAAGAAATATATAATGAAACAAATGCTTTTTACCTGGAACATGATTACATTAAGAAATTCTTAGATTTGGGGGCTAGAGCTATAGCATAGCTGTAAGGCATTTGCCTTGCATGTGGCCAACACAGGATGGACCCTGGTTTGATTCCTAGCCATCCCATGTGGTCCCCCAAGCCTGCCAGGAGCAGCTTCTGAGTGCAGAGCATGAGAAACTCCTGATCGCCACCGCTGGGTGTGACCCAAAAACCAAAAGAAAAAAAAAAAAAAACACCCAAAAATGAAAAGAAATTTCTAGACTTTTATAGTGCCATTTTGTGTGCAAATAGAGAGTATAGTTTTGTCATCTCAACTGTCATTCTGGCTGCTGAAACTTAAGTCACTGCCTCAGAATTGGAAGGGCATTTACCTTGCATATGACTGACCGGGGTTCAATCCTTGGCCCAGGTAAACCCCTTCCCAGTTGGCACGTACCCCAGCATCATAGGCGTCTCCAAGCCCTTGAGCTCTTTCTTTATCTCTGTCTCTGTGGTATCAATGTCTCTTTGAATTACTCTTGGTAACTCCCTGGGACCATGCGTGAACCTTCCGGCTCCTGTGTGGGAGTAAGTGCAGCAGAGAGGCCATCGAAGCTTCTGGATTTGTCTAGATGGCATGTATTGGTTCCTAGTAGCTTGTTAAGTGGAAAGTGAGGGAGGTAGTTTTGAGGAAAGAGTGTGCCCCCACTGGAAAGACATGACTGGCTTGGGCTCTGAGCATTGACAATAGAGCAGATGCTCATGTGCCTCAGCCCACCAGGAGGCAATCTGTGTGAACTTGTTCACTTGGGCTGTAGGGCATGGGGGCCGCCCTGTCACCTGGGGCTGGAGAGAGGGATTGCTCTTTGCAGGAAAGCAGGAAAGCCAGCCCATAGCAGCCCAGATACTCCAAGGTCATCATCACCTTTCCTCACGGAGAAGAACATCAGGATCAGGCAAAATAGTCTGATTAAAATGCAAGATAAATGCAAAATAGTCTTATCAAAAGAAAATTGGAGGGCCAAGCCAGGTGTGATCCCCAGTATTCTGTATGGTGAACATAAGGAGCGGGGAGTGAGGAAGCGGAGTGAAAGAAGGAAGAGGGGCCCAGGAGATAGCATGGAGGTAAGGCGCTTGCCTTTCATGCAAAAGGTTATTGGTTCGAATCCCGGTGCCCCATATGGTCCCCCGTGCCTGCCAGGAGCAATTTCTGAGCATGGAGCCAGGAGTAACCCCTGAGCACTGCCGGGTGTGATCCAAAGAAGAGCAAGAGGGAAGAGAGAAGAGAAAGAAGGAAGAGGGGTGAGAGAAGGTAAAGAGAGGAGAAACAAGAGAGAGAGAGAGAGAGAGAGGAGAGACAAACAGACTGACTGACTGACCGACTATGGTTTTTCCTTTCCCAGCCTCCAAAGTGGCTTGAGTGCTGGCTTTTCCGGGAGGTTATATGTAATTCCTCTGAGTTGTTTGTCTTGGAGTTCTCTGCGTACATAAATGTTAGTGAATGCCTGGTAGGGTGCTTGCCTCGAATGCAACTTACTCTGGTTTGCTTCCCAACACCCCATATGGTCTCTCAGGCATTGCCAGGAGTAAGAAACTCTAAGCCAGGTGTGGCTCAAAACCAACAAGACAAAAATCAAACTGAACAACATACCCGCCTCACAACAGACTGTTAGGATTTACCCAGGAAGAGAACTTAGCAGTTCCCCCTCCTAACAGTGAGTGTTGGGGTGTGAGGTAGGATGTGGCATATGTTCTATGAGGTTTTGAATTCTATAGCTAGCAGAACAATCTCCGGGGAGAGGCAATTTTATTTTCAGGTGACCAAGTCATCCTGCTCTGCTCTGCTCAGCAGTGACCCCTGGTGGTCTATGGGGGCACCATATGCGGAGCCAGGGACTCCCCCCACTGGAAGACTGGTTCTGGGTGAGACATTCAGCCCATTTCTCTCTTGCCCTCTCCTTCCTAGAGGCGAGTTTATCTGTTTTAAACTTGAGGGCTCCAGACCCTAGTCCTGTTTCCTGGGTGCGACCCCCTCTCTGATCCTTTCTTTACTCCATTTGGGTTACAAATTTAGTGATTACATCTAGAAGAAGCTCTTTCATGCCTGGTGCACAGTTTTTGGGTCACACCCGGCAGTGCTCAGGGGTTACTCCTGACTCCATGCTCAGAAATTGCTCCTGGTAGGCACGGGGGACCATATGGGGCACCAGGATTCGAACCGATGATCTTTTGCATGAAAGGCAAACGCATTACCTCCATGCTATCACCCGGACCCCATGCCTGGTGCATAGTAACACTTAATACATATGGCCTATTAATATTCAAGTTAACCTAGATGTCAGCATGAGACTTATATATTTTATGGGTGTGTGTGTCAGATAACCTACTGGATGTGCTCGGGGACTCATAGCAGTGCTAGGGATTAAACTAGATTAGCCCTCTGCTAAGCAAGTGCTCTCCCCTCTGTGTACTATCTCCTGCCCCAAACATTTATATCTGAAATAGAAATTTTCTTTATTTGTTTTGGGGCTATAACCAGCGAGGCTCACTGACTCTGCCTTAGAAATCACTGCTGGCTGCCCAGAGACCTGATGGCTAATGGGGATTGAACTCAGCTGTGTGCCAGGCAAACACCCTACTCATTGTTCTATCACTCAGCTCCCTGAAATACAAGTTTTTTTTTTTTTTTGGTTTTTGGGCCACACCCAGTGATGCTCAGGGGTTACTCCTGGCTATGCGCTCAGAAGTCGCCCCTGGCTGGTCTGGGGGACCATATGGGGCACAGGGGATCGAACCGAGGTCCGTCCAAGGCTAGCGCGGTAAGGCAGGCACCTTACCTTGAGCGCCACCGCCCGGCCCGAAATACAAGTTTTTTGGTTTTTTTTTTTTTTTTTTTTTTTTTTGGTTTTTGGGCCACACCCAGTGATGCTCAGGGGTTACTCCTGGCTATGCGCTCAGAAGTCGCTCCTGGCAGGCACGGGGGACCATATGGGAACCGGGGGATCGAACCGTGGTCCGTCAAAGACTAGCAAGGTAAGGCAGGCACCTTACCTGCAGCGCCACCGCCCGGCCCGAAATACAAGTTTTTTAACGTGCCAAAAAAATTATTTTTTGTACTGGGATGATTTTCAATTGTTTCCATTTTGGAGACAAGGAATTTTATATGGGAATACCATATGGGGTACTGGAATTCAAACTCAGGTCTGATGCATTGAAGGCAAATGTCCTTCTGGCTGTCCTATTGCTCCTGGGTTCCCTCTGAGTCATTGATTCTGTCCTGGAAACATTCTTTCACTGTTTGTTCCAATGTGAGTTTTATTTTGTTTACTTTTTGGTTTTGGGCCACAGCTGGAGATGCTCAGGGATATGTCTCTTGACTCTGCACTAAGGGATCACTCCTGACAGGGCTTTAGGGATCATATGGGGTTCAGAGATTGAACCCGGGTCAAGTGCATGTAAAGCAAGCACCCTCCCTGCTGTAGTGTAGCTCCTGCCTCTTCTCGGTGTTCTTGAGCTCTGCTCATCAGTCTTGCCTGCCACCCTTTACATCAGCACTGAATCACAGATGTGTCCAATGCTTACTCATTTCAGGGGGGAAATATTACTTATCCTTGATTCAGCCATAGCTAGTGATCAGGGACCATATGGGATGTGGGGGATTGAACTCCAGTCAGACACACGCAAGGCAATTATCCTTCTCTCTATGCTATTTCTCAGCTCCTGAGAAAAGGTTTCTTTTGGTTTATTTGTTTTGGGACCATACTCAGCCATGTTCAGGGCTGACTCCTGGCTCTACACTCAGGGATCACTCCTGGTATGGCTCAGGAGACTATATGGGATGCTGGGGATAGAACCCAAGTCATCAGCATGCTGGTGAATCCCCTCCCTGCTGTGTTATCACTTTGGCCATGAGATGAGTTTTGTTGTTGTTGTTTGGTTGGTTGGTTTTGGGCCATGCCTGGCAACGGTGCTCAGGGATTACTCCTGGCTCTGTGCTCAGATATTGCTCCTGGCCAGCACGGGGGACCATATGGGATGCCGGGATTCCAACCACCATCGGTACTGGGTCGGCCGCTTGCAGGTAAATGCCCTACTGCTGTGCTATCTGTCTGGCCTCCATGAGATGAGTTTTTAATATGTAAAATAGGCAGAGGGACATTTTATGGTGATCCCAGAATCACATGAAAAAGTTGGAATCCCAAAGTTAATGGTCTGTGTGTTATATTCACTGTGAGTAAACTTGGCTTTTAACATTGTTGGTCCTGGTCAGACAACACCAGACAGTGAGGCTAATACCTTGTTCTAATCTAGAGGACAGTTTTGCCCCCTTCCATTCTGAACATCTGGGTAGCTTCTGGAGTTATCTCTAGTTGTCACAATGAAAGAGATAGTGCATGAGATGCTCAGACTAGAACTGGCTGCCCCAGTCCTGTCTGGGTGCAGAGCTCTGGATGCTCGTGAGCAAGAATTTGTTTCACAGGCCGTGGAGTGGATCAAACCAGGGTCCGAACCACCTGGCAAATTAGCATGTAAGCTTTATCCAGCTGAGGAATTCCCTTTCTCTTCAGCTCAAATATGTTGCAAGAAGCATCATCAACATTTCAAATCTTCCCTAGATAAACACTGATAGCAAAGGTATTTTCCTTTTCTGCCTAAACAGCCCTGCTGAACTCTTGCTTGGATCTCCCAAACCTTTGCTCAAAATAGCTCTGCTTAGTGTCTCATCTTGCTCTCCTTGCTGTTGGGTGAAAATTCAAAGGAGGAAGCTTGATGTGGTCTAGTGGTATCTGATGCAGCAGCTCAGAAGGAGAACAGAACTCCCGTGTTGGGGTGTGGTGGGAATGTCTTCTTCTCAGTCTGTCCTTAGGGTCTGTAGCCCCTGAGTAGGAACTTCCGAGGGCTTGGGGCCTTGGACTGTTTCTGCCAAGTTTGAAACCAGTTCTCTAGAGCTGCATCTTGCCTGAGTGTCGGGATACAAAGAACAATGCACCTGTGAACTTTGGGGGTGCCCCAGGTGGTGAGGCTGTGTGTGAGCTTCTGCCTATGGATACCCCAATGAAGAAAATGAATCCCAATAGGTTTGCTGGGTACCCCAATTGGTACCCCAATGAAGTACCAATTGGGTACCCCAATGAAGAATAATCATTGTCTTGGCTTCAGGTCAACTCCATATTAAGGGTTCTTTTGGCTGTTGTTATTTGTTGTTTTGGGGTCATATCTGATGATGCTCAGAAGTTACTCCTGGTTCAGCACTCAGAATCATTCCCAGCAGAACTCAGGAGACTGTACAGGATGGATGGATCTCTTGAGTCAAGTGCCCTCCCTACTGTGCTATGGTTCTAGCTCAAGTTTCCATCTTTTTTTTTTCTTTTTTTTTTGTTTGTTTTTTGTTTTTTTGTTTTGGTTTTTGGGTCACACCCAGCAGTTCTTAAGGGGTCACTCCTGTCTCTATGCTCAGAAATCGGTCCTGGCAGGTGCAGGGGACCATGTGGGACACCGGGATTCGAACCAACCACCTTAGGTTCTGGATCGGCTGCTTGCAAGGCAAACACCGCTGTGCTATCTCTCCGGGCCCTTTTTTTAAATTTTTTTTTAAGAATTAAATTACTGTGAGTTACAGTGTTAAAAAGTTGTTGATAGGGGCCCGGGAGATAGCATGGAGGTAAGGCGTTTGCCTTTCATGCAAAAGGTCATCGGTTCGAATCCCAGTGCCCCATATGGTCCCCCGTGCCTGCCAGGAGCAATTTCTGAGCATGGAGCCAGGAGTAACCCCTGAGTACTGCCGGGTGTGACCCAAAAATCAAAAAAAAAAAAAAAAAAGTTGTTGATAGTTGAGTTTTGGTCATACAATGTCCAAACCCTTCTCCTGTGCAAACCAATGTCCCCAGTTTTGCCTTGCCCTCACCCCTGCCCATCTTTGTGGCAGACATTTTTCTTTCTCTTTCTTCCTTCCTTCTTTTTTTCCTTTTTAGACA
>PVKC010023318.1:0-17325 GCA_004027635.1 Crocidura indochinensis
CACCGCCCGGCCCCCTTACTGTGCATTTTGACACCTTGGTCTCAAAGAACAGTGTATCATATGTATATGATACATATATATTATATTTACATATATATGCTATACATGTACTATATACATTTACTATATACATATACTATATATATACTATGGTGTTGTCTATACAGTCTCATTAGTCTATGTGTCTGCTTTTATTAGAATATTTTACTATTTGATTGCTCTAGCTTTGTAGTGTAAATTTAAATATGGAATTGTGATGATTTGTTCTTTATTTTTTTCTCAGATTGCTTTTGCTCACCAGGATCTTCTTGTGATACTGTTAATTCATGATATTTTTCTCTTTCTAAAAGAATACCATTATATTTTGAAAGGTATTGAACTAAATCTGTAGATAACTTTGAAATATAGACATTTTGTTTTATCAAGTCTTAAAATCCTAAACATGTTTTTCTATTTATTTTTGTATAAATACTAATTTTTCATTTTTTTGTTTTGTTTTTTTGTGTCACATTCGGCAGTGGTAAGGGGTTACTCCTGGCTCCAGGCTCAGAAATAGCTCCTGGCATGCTCGGGGGACCATATGGGATGACGGGATTTGAACCAATAACCTTCTGCATACAAGGCAAATGGCTTACCTCCCTGCTAACTCTCTGGCACCTGAGTTTTCGTTTTTCTATATTTTTACTTAAGTTTGTATCAACTAGGTATTTCACAACCTTTTGGGGGCGGTGGGTGGGGGTAACACTCAGCAGTGCTTGGGAGTTGCTCCTGGGCCTGTGATCAGAAATTGTTCCTGGCTAGGGCACCATATCAAATGCTGGCGATCTAACCTGTATCTGTTTTGGGTCAAAATTTCCTACAGCTGTGCTACAGCTCTGACCCTTTCCACAATTTTTCTATTTTGCAGAATTCTTGTTGACTTTGGATATAAGTGATTGGAATTTCTTAATATTTATTATGCTAAATTTACAAAATATCGTCATTTATTGATTTTTGACATTATATATTGAAAATAGGAGAGAAGGGGCTGGAGCAATGACGCGGCAGTAGGGCATTTGCCTTGCACGCGGCTGACCCAGGATGGACCTGGGATCGATCCCCAGCATCCCATATGATCCCTGGAATCAGGAGCGATTTCTAAGCTCATAACCATGAGTAATCCCTGAGCTTCACCTGGTATGCCTCCCAAAACAAAAAAAACAAATAAACAAAAACAAAATATAATATATATTTATGTTAATTTCACAGAGAAGAGAAATAGCTTAAATGAAGCATTAAGTATCCATCCAGTCACATAAGTCATGACAGGTCTCTTGAAATGGTAAATGCATGAGAAAATAGCTCATGAGAAAACTCTGAATAAATTCTAAGACAATATCTCTAATCTAAAATTGGAGGACGACTTTTATTTTTTTGGTGGTAATTCCTGATGGCTCTCTAGGAACAATTACAGTTAAGGCAAGAGCCTTATGCTGGCACTA
Organism: Crocidura indochinensis; assembly: GCA_004027635.1. NCBI lineage: Eukaryota > Metazoa > Chordata > Mammalia > Eulipotyphla > Soricidae > Crocidura > Crocidura indochinensis. The sequence goes on from PVKC010023318.1 coordinate 1,482, forward strand.
TCTTTATGATTCCCTAAATTGATAAAGAATCTCTTAATCATACATATAATGAAATCAATTTTTGAGTTAAAAATATGGTTTGGTCATATTAAAATTTTAGAAACTATAGGCCTAAAATAATTATAATTATTTCCAAGAGTGTCAGAGTGATAGTACATCATACGTATGGGGTTGACTAGTTAGACCCTGACACCACATGGTATCCCATGCATAAACACGTGTAACATGGATGTCTCTAGTATCCATAGTGTGGTTTTGGAGGTACCCCCTGGCACCACCTGGTATCCCATGCATAAGTACATGTAACATCGATATATTTGAGTATTCATAGTGTGGTTTTGGAGGTCCTTGAGCACTGCTATGATGGTTCACGCAATCCCCTGACAACATGGCCCAAGCAGCACCATATTCTCAGGCCCTTTTATTAATATAATACTGGAGTTCACAGGACTCCTTAATACTGTCTGGGAGCCTTCTCCTCTAGACCCCCAGAATAAAACCAACAGCCAACAAACAAATTTATTTCCAAGAAGAAACACTTCAAGTGTGAAATTATAATAATAAGTGGAACCAAATAATATAAAGGTTATATCTAAATTTTTTGCACAATAAATACCTACTTCAATCTGACATTCTAAAATGCAAAACTAATTTCTGAAATATTAGAATTTTATATGTAATAATTGTAGCCCTTGATATAATTATCAGAGTAAATTTGCTTCTCTCATGGTTAGTTTGTTAAATAAAGATGTAAAGATGTTGCCTTTTTAATGCTCTCAATTTTACTTTCAGAGGCTTACTTGCTCAGCATTTCTTAACTTAATTGAAACTTGATACACATGTCAAGTATGCACACACATGGTAATTTTTGTTGTTTATGAGACACACTTGGAGATGTTCAGGGGTTACTCTCATCCTGACACTCAAAAATTACTCCTAGTGGTGCTTGGGGACTATAGTGGTGCTTGAGGACTATATGGGATACCAGTGTTAAAACCCAGCTAGCTATGTACAAGGCAAATACCCTGCCACCTATGCTACGGCCCTTTATGATGCTTTTTAATAGACACTACTGTTATCTCCCATGAACATGTATAATGGTTAATTACTGTGACCAGACCTAAATTATTAATGATTGTACCCAAAGTTACATTCTTGAGTTCCAGTTTTGTAATATTAATTGCATAGAGGAACATTGTAATTTATCAAACTGTAAGTTAATGTTATGAATTTAAGAAATTATCTTTACCTCTAAGTTGTTTTTCTTAGATATTTCTTCTTATAGTTTAATATCATTACTAACTTATATTCCTTTATATGTGTAACTTTCCTATGTTATTATGGCATAAATATAAAAATACTAAAATTTAATCACTCTAGATATAGTCTGATCTATACTATACTTGCATAGGTAAGTATTGTATGGTGTATGGTCTATATTTAATCATATTATTTAGTACAGAAAAAGCAAGAAAAATTAAGTAACTTACAAATTGTTCACTTTTCTGTATATTTATATTTGCAGTACACTACAAACCCCATAGAATTCCTGATTTGAGGTTTTCTACCCAGAAAGTAAGGAAATATTCAGATAACAGATTATAGAGACATTTGATGCAGGTTGTTTAATAATCCTGGGTTAACCTTTGTAGTCAATATTGGAACAAGCATCTAATAGAAGCTAATTAAAATTAGTGAGATTATTCCTGGAATAGAACAAAATGCATAAAAGTTCTGACACTTCAGTCCATCTACCATGCTTTTATGTAAACAAAGAACAACAAAGGAGCACAAACTTAAGTATGTTATTTTTTTAAATGCTTTATAGATTTATTGATATTTATGGTATGGTTATTTTTGTTTGTTTTGGGTCACACCCAGTGATGCACAGGGATTATGTCTAGCTATGGAGCTGTGGGATTCATGTTGGGAACAGAGGTGGAGGGAGGACAACACGGGTGGTGGGAATACTCATTCATTGTCAATATGTGCCTTAAATATTACTGTGAAAGATTTATAATTCACTTTGACCACAATAAAAATAATAAAAAAGAAATATTTCTAAGGTGGGGAGAGATGGAAAAGGGGGAACCTATTTTATGGTAGCAATGCAGAGATTCTGTGAGATGGTTCTAGCAAAAGTTTTGACACAATGGACCCATCACTAAAATTCATTCCTAGTCATGCAGTGTTAAAGCTTTAAAGAGCAGAGATTAAAATGTGTTTTATATGGGAAAGTTTTCCACAGAGTTCTTTATTTTTAGTTAGGAAGTATGTTATATTTTAAATAATACATATCTATATTCAGCACATTTAGCTTATATTCTACACAAATGTACATTATTTATAAACTAATTATAAAATTTATAGTTTTCCAGATATACAAAATTTAAATGAAAGCACAAGCATTCTTATTCAATTCTTACATATGAGGACTTTTCTGTAAAATATGTAATTTGTTTTCTAAAATATTTAAAAATAAGCTTACCATTTTGTTTCATTTTTCATAAAATTTAATGAATATTAATCTCCCTTTTTAAATAATATACACATTGAGTAAAATATAAAATGTGAACATTTGTTTCATAATAAAACTTAGAATCAGGGGCCTGGAGATATAGCACAGCAGTGTTTGCCTTGCAAGCAGCCGATCCAGAACCTAAGGTGATTGGTTCAAATCCCAGTGTCCCATATGGTCCCCCGTGCCTGCCAGGAGCGATTTCTGAGCAGATAGCCAGGAGTAACCCCTGAGCACCACCGGGAGTGGCCCAAAAACCAAAAAAACAAACAAACAAACAAACAAAAAAAACCCAACTTAGAATCAATGGAAGGATATATAAATATTTCTTAGTTTGCTACAAAATATATTAATTTGGGCTTTCAAGCTATACAGTATTGAGAAACCCACTTTAATTTTATAAGACATATTTACATTAACTTTTTATTTTATTTTCTTTATTTTATTTCTTTATTTTATCAATATATTTTTATTTTATATTTGGTCTAATACATGTTTGTAGTAGTATAAGTTATTATGGTTCTGACATATACAATTACTATACCTTCCCATCCTTTGGTAACCATGACCTTTCTACCTATTTCCTTATGTTATGCTCTTTTATCTACCTATTAATTCCAGTCTGCTTTTTATACTCCAATTTAATTGTCTTATTTAAATAAACCAAGACCAAGTATTAGTCATCTTTTGATACTATTACTTTGTTTTGTCTCTCTATACTACAGATGAGTGAGATCTTCCGATATTTATTCTTCTGTCTCTGACTTTGCTTATTATAACCTCCTCCAGTTTCATCTAAGTTTTGGCAAGCTGAGATATCTTATTTTTTCATAGCTTCATAGTATTCCGTTATGTGTGTGTTTGTGTATATGCATTACAGTATATTTATTATTTCTTCTATTATTGGTAATTTGGGTTATTTCCATGTTCTATTATATGAAGCATTGCAATAAACATAAGTGTGTACTACATATAATTTAAATTAATGTTTTGATGAGAAGTCAAGAAGTAACAATTTTTGGAGAATGATTTCCTTATCTTTTGCCTTTTCTTAGATAACTGATTATTGATTTAATTTATGGGTACAAATCATGTTTTACTTTACTTTTGTTATTTTTGTTTCATATGCTCATCTTTTTATAATAGAGCTTAATTTCTTTTGACTCCTGTAATAAAAAGTGATAAAAAGTTAAAAAAATTACAAAAATAAAATAAAAATTTAATGTTCATATAGACATATATTTATGGAATTTAATTCAGATGTTTAATGTGAAAACTCAAAAGCAGAAATCATGTATATAAAAATATTATACTATTAATATATTGAGAACTAAACTAACTGAGAACTAAACTACTGAGAACCAGCTATGTGTGTAACATTACGTTAAGCATTTAAAACATTTCAACCCTCAAAGTAATTCTTTTTAAAGCATCATGCTTTTTAATATAAAAGAACAATTATCTGGCATGCATTAAAACTAGCCAACCATGTATTTAAGTGATTTATTGACTGCACTTAAAGAAGTTATAGAATACCTCTCCATATTAGATGTCAAGGCTTGAATTACTGTTTGTTATGTTCTCCTGAGTCCTGAGAAAAAAATGAGCATAAAGGAAGAAAATATCAGTTGAATTTAGGCAACCTATTACAACATAAACAATAAGCTAACACAGATCTGAATAAAACTAATACATTTCTATGCTTTTCTGTACTGTTGTCATGTTACACAAGCACCCATCACTGCCCTTTATTCACCCCATTTCATCATAGACTTCTCAAGATAACTCCATCTTCTAACTTCTCAGAGTATCTTCAATGAGCATGTCTGTCTTGCGTCTACTCTATTAGTGCACTTTTAACTACCTCTTACTGTGACAGTAAAGTAATTGGATAAACTAGTCCTTGCTTTGTGTTAATCAGAAACAATCTTCCCAGGATCCTGACCAAACTCCTCTTGTGTTAAAGTGTTAATGTATTTCTAAAAGTGAGAAAGAATTAAGAGAGCAATTTGTGGGAAAAGCAAATATAGGTGTTGTTTCTTTCCGAATACATTCTTGCGGATTATTATTCAGTCCTAAATATATTTTCTTTCATTTAACATGAACAGAGATGGAAATATGACTCAACTCAACTTCTGGAGCTATTTTAATAATACAGACAAATTCAATATCTTATAAAATATTCTTTTGAAAACGTGCAATATTCTCAATTGAACTCTTCTGATGATTAAATGTCAAAATATTTGTAAGAACTGACAAAGGGCTCAAATCAAGGTGGTGCTGGGAAATTTGACAATTAGCATAGGTAGTAGATGACAGCCTCAGTGAGTTATCATTACCTAATAGAATATAATTAAATTCTTTTGAATTAGGGAGGAAGACTGAAGAGAGTTGTGAACTCAAGCATGAAAACCCAGGAAGCAAGTAAACTGCAGATTCACAAGTCAAATGTATAGAGGATAAGAAAAGTAATTTCTTAACAAAAAAAAAAGTGCAGGCAGTATCATTATCAACACAGGTCCAAACTTCTATGTCAGTGGAAAATAAAGAAAATATTGATAGAAAATGGAAACTTATTATCATAAAGAATTTTATTTTTTTCTGTTCAAACTAGTTTTCCAGAGTATTTTAAAAGTTTTCAGGAAATGAAAAAAAATTAAAAAAATATTTTCAGGAAATGATCATGTGGAAGAAAAGCACAGAAGAGGCAAGATTATCATATAATTTATTTCCCAAACAGCATTTTTAAGCTGTAAAAGAATACTATCAGAGTATTAGCCAGGACATCAGGAACATATTAGAACCATTTAAGATTGCCCCTGGTTTCAGACCAAAGGTGGCTGTCTTAATAGCATTTGGAGGGTTAGTTAGTGGAAGATAATGGCTGCCTGGAATCTAGGACTTCATGATAGAATATTCATGAATAAATTAAATGGACTAATGTGATCAGTCTTAGTAAATCCAACATATTATAAACATAATTAGTGTGCATATACTGAGAGAATTAATTTACTCTATCAAAGACTTTACAAGAGAGCTTTATTTAGTTTTATTTAATTATTTTTGTGCCGCACCAACTATGTGTAGGGATCATTTATGGCATTACTAAGTTGACCATATGGGATGCTATTGTATGAATATGTTTAAGCTATATGTAAAGCAAGTGCCCTACTAGCTGTTCTTTACGAACCTCACTGCAGTCTGTAGGTGTCAACAAGAAATCTAATAGAGGAAGTAATGGGAGAAATGCAGCCCTCTGAGGAAAACAGACCGGTGTGGTTAGAGTATCATGAATAAAGAAATTAAATGAAGAATTGACTGAGAGCAATATACTAATCTTTTAGGATAGTTTACCCACATTATAGATACCATTTAAATCCTAGCTTATATTAGGGTTGTGACCCCACTTTATGTGATGGCTACAGAAAACCAGTATGCACTAGTGAAAGGTTTCTGAACACAAGCAATCAAAATTAATTAGAATCAAACTTTTAATGAATCTAAAGATTTTCTAACAGTGCTGATTAGTTACATTTCTCAGTAAAAAAGGATAAGTGAAAAAGTTTTCAGTCCCTTATCTAAACCAAGAGTCTCTTGAGAATAAATGAGACACTATAGCTTATTATTCTGTGACAATAATGTAAACCCAATCTGTCTTGGATTCACTAGGATACAAGAATTTTAAAGCTTAAGTTGCTATAATTAGACTATTTTTGCATGTTTTCCAGTTGGTGGCAGCATAGGACAAGAAAGAGAATTTTCTGGTCTGTGTGATGACAATGACATTTGAGAGATAGAGGTAAATAGATGAAAGATAGATGATAGATAGATAAGCTCTTTCAGAATCTGTAATTTGTTAATTGTATTTGTGGAAAACATCCATGCATTTTTTATTTTGTGAATGTCATTTATAGAGATTGGAAAAAAAAATAGAACACTCAACCTAGTGGACAGTTCTTTACTTTTTATAATGTGTTTGGGATAAAAAACTGTATTTCTCAAAATTCTAGTCATACCTCTTGAAGAGGTGAGAGACTTTTTCTTCCATAACAAAGTTATAAGTAAGTTGTATACATTTAAAACTCAATTATGGGCCTGGAAATTGATTCTTCTTTGGGATGCTGCTGAGTCAGCCTAGCAGCCAATTTCAGCTTGTCTGAGAGGCAAGACTTCTAAATCCCCTTGCCTTTTCATCTTAGAAATGTAATGCAAGGTTTCCCTGAAATGTTAGTATCTAAATTCTGTTATTGGTTGTGAGATGAGTCATTTTGGGACTCAAATCTACCGAGTCTTAATAAGAAGAGCAGAATGGTCACTTGTCATCAACAAGGAAGTCCAAGAACAGCCAGGAAAACAGGTTGTTTTCTTGACAGGTCAGTGAAATGTGGCAGGAGAAGCATTTGGCAACAATATATAGAACTGCGGAAACTGTGTTGAGAAATGAAGTAGTAGAGAAGTATCTTAATCTACAAACAGGAAATTAGTCCTTGTATGAGGATTCAATTTTAATTCACATCTTTTCAATGAGTGTGCTCAAGGGTAAGAGTTTTGGAGTAATAACTGATTCCTTTTCATTGTCTCTGGGAGAGACTCAAGTTGATCTTTATGGAGCAATAGATATGAATTCTGAGCAGATGGATGGAGAATAGTTTAGAATGACATCTCCAAGTCCAAGACAAAGGCAATCCCCCAACTTCCTCTTTATTTAGACCTCTTCTTTTGATATGTAAAAAGCCCCATTGGATAGGTACTTTTGTCTCACCTTTGGCCTTCCCCTCCAGGTGGTTAGGTATTGTAAAATAAAGAACAGTCAGTTTTGGCTTGAAAGCAGAGACAACGCATGAAGTTACTGACTTCTTGATTTTCCTGACTGGTTGGCGTATTATTTCTTCACCCATACACTGCTTCTTTAGACCTCTCTGTGTGAGATTTAGAAACAAGTTGTCTGGGGTAATTTTACAACTTCTTGGGCTATATTTTACAATTGGTGCCCAAACAGGATTTCTGCCTATGACTGGTGAGATGATAATTCAGTGGCTCTTTTAGTGGATCTTGCTATCATGAATTTTGAAGTTAGCTTCTATTTGGTTCAAAGTTGTAACAATGTTTTGGTTTATGTTTCTTGGGCCACACACAGGTCTGCTCAGGGACTACTCCTAGCTCTGCACTCAGAAATTACTCCTGGCAGGCTTGGGGAACAATATGGGATGTTGGGAATTGAACCTAAGTCAGCTGCATGCAAGGCAAATGCCTTACCTGCTGTGCTGGCTCATGGTGAATGGAGGCTCCCAGTATAACTCTTGAGACTTGAAAGGAAGGTGAAGAGTGAGACTAAAGAACTTATCCAGTGGGTTTTTACTTATCAGAGAAAGAGGTTTAAGGAATGTGAAGGTTGGGGGAATGTCTTTGTCTAGGGCTAATAGCTGGCTGTCATCCTACAAGGTAGGACAGCCATTATCCTACAAGGTAGGATAAATGCTGACAGACCATTACTGTATGCCAGTAGTAAGGTCTGTTTAAATAGTCATAGGTTCTGCTCTGGTACATTAACCTTGGAAACAATGAGAACTCCCTTCTGTGTGCAACAAAATCAAGATTAATTCTCTTGTCAGGTACCATGCATGATAAAGATTTAAATACTAGAGAGGAATATGAGTGTTCAACTGGAGCTTTCAGTGAAAATGGGAGATGGACTAAGGAGTTTAGAAAATTAGATTCCTAAATATCTAAAGCTAACTGAAACTAGAGTTACTAAAGCCATCCTTTCCTTCTTTAAATGAGTATGTTAGTCAGCTAAGTGAAAAATAAAATTATTTTCTATAATTTATTCAGTGTTATCACAGACACAGAAATCTCTGTGAAAACCTAGCAAAATGTTAACAAACATAAAAAGGTCTTTAATGAAATTTAGTCTTATTACTGGATTTCCCTTTGGTTTGCCTTTTTATCTTGGCACTGTGCAGGTAGGCATGATAGCATTCACAGCTGTGTTAAACATTGTTATTAATAGCAAATCTTTCCTCAGTCCTGGCCTAGAAACAATACACTCCCTTTCCAGATGCTCTGTAGTAAATTTTATCTTTCATTTACTGCTCCAGACTTTTGTCATTATGGTGATTGTAATTATTATTAGCTACAAAAATAATCAAAGTATTTAAGTATGCAGAAGATATTTTGGAGAAGAAGAGAGACTAAAAATAGTGTGTCTCAACGTAATTGTAGGCTAGGAAGTTTCTTTTTATCTCCTTTAGACTAAAACATATTTGTGAACGTTTTTTCCATTTTCACCCTTATGTTAAAAGTAATGCTGGTTGTAGAGAAACTCATCTTTGGTGTGACTTTGAAAGAAAAATAGAAAAATGTCAAAAAATAGAAAGCTATCAGAGTCATTCAGTATTGGTTTAGACTTAGCCTCTGAAGAGAACTTGTTACAAATTACACAGGAGTTTTAGAAAATGTTCCTTGCAGTTACATAATGGGCCCATTTCTTAAAGTCACATACTACTGTCTTTCAAAGCTCAAAGTCGTGTTAAGAAATTAACCATGAAGGCAAACTCCACTCAAGCCATATAGTATATTTGCAATAGAGTGCAATGAATTGCATTCTATGGGGTCATACATGAAGACATGTTGAGTACTAAAAAGGAAAGTGTAATGTAGAAAAATATCACAATAGAAAGAATGGGGGCAATAAACCCAAAAGGCTACTATAGAGCATCTCTTAGATCTCTGTGGTAAATTTGAAAAACTGTATCTTTTTTGTGATTGTAAGAATTTCAGGTAATTTACTGAATCCTGGCAGTACAGTTAAATTCTATTCACTATTAAAGGAGCAATCTTGGCCAGGTTATAGATTACTAGGTGCTAGGTACATAGTAATGATTTGAAAAACATTTTTGAAGTAACATTGGCTTATAACATTATATATGTTTCAAATGTACAACAATGCAAATGAGCATTTGTATATACTACATTAGGACATCATTAAAAGTCTAATTCTGCTTTTAACCTTGTAAACAGATCTTTTCATCCAATTCAGCCACATTCCTTTCAGCTTCAGAAGAAAAAACAAAAGCCATGTCAGGAAGAACTCGTCAGAAACATCTTAATGATGATAAATCTTCATACTAGTGTTAAAAACTAATCTCCTCAAAGAAAGCATAAAGTTATGAACACACAAAATAAATCCAGGATTTCTATGTGCATTTTCATATTGGTTCATTTTAAGTTAGCTATAGATTTCACAATTTACTGGCTACGTCACTATGGATTACTTCCTCTAGCATTTCAAATGTAGATAATGTGGATGTTTGTTAAACTTATTTGCTTCACAACTGGTGCCAGATTTAATTTGGGACTACATTTTTGTTTAGAACCACTGCAGTTACCTATTGGTTACCCACGGGCTTTATTCATCTAAACTTCTTCATCTTATTTATTCTATAAGTCAGAATTATATTAACATAAGCTGATATTTTAATAGTAGGAGACTTTGCATCTACTTTGGATTTTCACATTTCTAAAAAGATAAAATCAGTGTGCTTATTTGTCAAAGACATTTTAAACCTTAGATTATGCCTCTTATTTTCAGATTTTTGTGATCAAAATGATCAAATAATTAAAATCATTTTTCCTAACACCGAAACAGAATGTTGCTAATCATTTATTGCTTTTTACTTAATATTCACTTTAGGCATTTACACTATTTATTCCTCTTGACATTTGTATTTTCTCTTTCATTTAGAAAAAAATGTCTTGACTGAAAATTATAGATGTGTTAAAGGTAAAGCAAATATATGTAGTTTGATTGAGATCGTGAAAAAATTATTTCTGATTCTAAAATGAAAGAGGAAATAGAAAACAAATTCAGAGGGTCAAGGGGATAATTCACAAAGATTTTTTTAATAGTAAGACACAATGTAGATTGTGTGGGAAATTAATTTTCCTGATGTCAGAGAGGCCATAGTCCTTTTAACAAGAGGGTCATCTAATAATCAACTTCTAATTTATCTTTGCATGAATGGAGTAATAAATGGCCAATTCAATACTTTTGTTGAAGCATAGAGTTAAAAATGAGGAAATAACAATACTATTAACCCCTAGAAGTTAGAAAAAATAACAGATTTTTTTTTCTTGTAATAGGTGTCAGAATAAGTTCCAAATTGTATTCAATTGTATTTTTTTGAGTGTGGGTAGGAGAAGCTGGCAGATTCTTTAGACACATTTTTACATTAAGGTTCATTTTTGTAGGCTGGAGAGTAAGTATAGAATCAAGAGTAATCTCTGAGAAGTACTAGGTGTGGGACAAAATAAAGAAAGAAAAACTCACTTTTGACATAAAAATCTTTGCAAAAATTTGAGAGCCCTGAAAGAAGACAACTGTGAAAAATAAAAATAAATATTAAACATTGACTATTCAGAGACTGGGGAGATAGTACAGAGAATACACACTTATCTTGCATATGGTGAACCCAGGTTTAATTCCTGGCACTCTTGACCCCTACCGGTGGTACTTGGTGGTACTTGGAGCAGAGCTGAAAATAGGTCATGAGTAGAACAATACTCCCTCCTAAAAGAAATCATGTTATATTTACCTTGCTTCTTATTTGAGAGTGGAATATCAAAATATGGCAGGATATATCTGGGCATATTTTATTGAAAGTTATTGGTAAGTGTTAGTGGCATAAAATAATGCCATTAAATGATGTTAATGTTGATAATTATATTCTTTGTTTTAGAGATATACACAGTAGTACTCAGACAGGTACTCTTGACTCTGTGTTCCAGTATCACTCCAGGTTCGGGTCAAGGGATCATACCTCGTATCAGGAATCAACTCAAATTGTCCATATGCAAAGGTAAGTACAACTACCTCAAATAATTTGAACAACTACTGAATTATAATTGATTGCAAAATGTGTCAATAGTATCTCAATGTGATAGTTTTAAAATTATGGGTTTTCTTAAGCAAGTAAAATCTGTTTACTTGGAAAATGAATGAAGAGATAAAAATATCAAATTTATAGTTGACTTGTGTTAAGTGAACTATAAAATCTATTGTATAATTAAAAATAGCTGTAGATTTAATTATGAGTTTAAATGAGAGCTTCTTTTGAGGGGTATAATGCTCTGATTTGCTAATATAGTTTAATATAAAGAGAGAATGCTTCCATATATATCATAAATATATGAGTTAGAAGTTTTATGTAATTTATGTAATTTTCAGAATGGCTTTGTTCATCTTAAGAGAAACAGATAATAAAAAGATATGGAAAATTTATTTTTCCACATGTCAAGTTAAATTAGTGATAGTTTTTGTTGAAAATATGCTATTGAGAGAGAATATGAGGGAAATTGTACTTACATATTTCAGAAAAGCATTGTCATCAATTAGTAAAACCTGTTTTGCTACATCATGAAGAAGAGGCAAATTAATGCACCACTTTATTCAATGGAGAATGAGGAGAAAAGAAATTTTGACTCTAAGGAAAATATAGCATTTACAACCTTTATTTTTTGTAATATATTTGACCCTTAAAAGTATTTGAATTTTAATAATGAATTGGGGGTAATGATATATGTAGAAGAATAAAACTCTATTTTTCAATTCAGATATTTTTATTTCTATTTCTTCCTCATTCCTAAATGTATAAGAAAATATTTTTAATACTTAGGTGTAGATAACTACAATGATCCATATCAATGACTGCATAAGTTCTTGCTATCTTAATGATTTTTCAGTTACTGTTCATTTTCTTTTAATGACAATTGGTAAAAGTAGCTGCAAACAAACTAGGCACCAGTTCTCAATATGATTATAAAAAGTGAGTATCCTCTTACAGATGGAGTTCTTTGAAAGGTCCAAAGAACAGATTTTTATCATGAAAGGCTTAGCAAAAAGGCAATTAAATATCAATTAGCACCATAGGTATTGTGTAACAGTACAAAAAACATAAGCAAAACAACTTTAGGGCTTGGTAGAATTTACTGAAGAATACAGGATTGAAAACAGAATACAAAATTCAAGTAAATTGGGGAAAGTGATAGGATAGTTGAGGAAAATTATATAAAAAAGGAAGCCACAAATTACAAGAGCGTGTAAAAGCTGCTAAAATAAATGAAGTGATCACTCTGTTACACTGTACGTATGAGGGAAAGAGACCAAAGGAAGACCAATAAGAAACTTTCGTTGTACGTGAATGGCTAAAGAAACTGTGGTACATTTACACAATGGGATATTATAGAGCTGTTAGGAAAGATGAAGTCATGAAATTTTCCTATACATGATGTACATGGAAGCTATTATGGTGAGTGAAATAAGTCAGAGGGAGAGAGATAGACACAGAATAGTCTCACTCATCTATGGGTTTTTAAAAAATAAAAGACATAATTGTAATAATGTCCAGAGACAATAGAGAGGAAGGCTGGAAAGACAGGCTTACAATATGAAGCTCACTACAAAGGGTGTTGAGTGCAATTAGAGAAATAACTACACTGGCAACTCTCATGACAATGTCAATGAGTGAGAGAAGTAGAATGCCTGTCTCAAATAAGACAAGTGGGGGGAGTAGGGAGATGGGGACCATTGGTAATGAGAATGTTGTACTGGTGAAGGGTAGTGTTCTATTTATGAATGGCCCCCTAACTACAATCATGCTTGTAATTATGGTGCTTAAATAAAGATATTATTAAAAAAAAGAAATTTCTGTTGTGATTTGAGCAAGAATGATGCCTACATTGAAGATGTTTCTAATAGCAATCCATAGAAAGTTGATTCAAATTTCATAGCAAATGTAATTGATAAGTACTGGAGAAGTACCAGAGGTAGGAAATAATCCATCTTGTGTTTCCTTGTCAATTGTGTTTAAGTAATTTACTTAAAATAGGTTTGAATAAATTTGAGCTTAAATTAATTGTGGATAATGTTTGAAACAAAGTCTTCTGTGAACTGAATATTTTATTGAAAATATGTATACATAACACAGAATAAATTGTTGTTTTTCCAGAGGCAGTCTTTGAATGAAGTTACATATAAATTAAACATTTCATGATAATGAGTAAAACATTGTTCAAATAAAAACATGCAATAATAAACAAAGAAAGTTGTAAGCTAATGTTGACATAAATATTCATCTTCATTTACTTTTTTTTTGTTTTTTGGGCCACACCCGGTGGTACTCAGGGGTTACTCCTGGCTGTCTGCTCAGAAATAGCTCCTGGCAGGCACGGGGGACCATACGGGACACCGGGATTTGAACCAACCACCTTTGGTCCTGGATCGGCTGCTTGCAAGGCAAACACTGCTGTGCTATCTCTCTGGGCCCAGTCTTCATTTACTTTTACAAAATTACATTATTTTTGTTTTTTGGGAACCATACCCAGTAGTGTTTAGGGGTTAGTGCTGGCTCTTCGCTCAAAAATCATTTCTCGAAGTCTCAATGAACCAAATGGGCTGCTAGAGATAGAACCCAGGTTGGCCAAGTGCAAGGAAATGCCCTACCAGGTGAATATACATTATTAAAGTCCATTTAAAAATAAGGTTAAATAATAGCATATTATATTAGAAATATGTGCCCAAGTTGCTATTGTCAATTAATCAAGATATTCAAATCCCTGTGATGAGGAACAAAGTGCAAATGAATGAAGAGGTTTAATATTGCAGCATTATTTGACCAGAGAATATTTTGTAATCCATAAGTAAATATTTTCATTCTTTGCTCTAGTTATTTAATACTTTAAAATTTTTTGGATATAAAAAGATCATGCTAGGAATAAACTCTTGTGAACATTTGGTAATAGACATTTCCCTCATTGTGAGTACCACAACTTTCAGCCTATGTACTTTCATCAAAATATATACGTAAAAAGTAACTTATGTACTTTCATTCTTATGGACCTTCATTCTTAATATGTATTATAGAAAGACTAGTACATTATGTTACATAAATGGAATGCCTGGAATCGAATCCAGCCTGGGTCAGCAGCATGCAAGACAAACACCCTACAGCTATGCTATCACTACAACCCCTAGAAGAATAGCTTTCAAACTATAGTACCTAGGCCAGTACAAAATCAATGGTACTATACATGTGAAAACGACTATCTTCTTTAGAAGACAAATATTCAAGCAACTATGTGAGTGTCAACTTGGTTCACCCCAAGAGGAGGAAGAAGAATCAGTGAGGCTTCTTGTAGGGAGTAAAGCTTATGTGAAAATGAGATAGAAATATGCTGTTTACTAAGATAATGGACACAAGAAGCATTCCAGAATGAGAAAACATGTGCAAGAAGCATTCGAGAATGAGGGAACATGTGATAAAGATAGGAAATGTAAGAGTATATCAAGATGTATAGCTCACAACAATCCACAGCTCACTTGGTGTCTCAAATGATATATTTAACTTTATAGAGAAGATAATAAATTTTTAAAATAGAAGAAAATTTTAATGTCAATTGTCATTTTTCCTTTTGTGAAATCTTTTCATTTAATTCTAAATTAAAAGTCAAATTGAGAGAGAGTACAAGACATTAAGACTCATGCCTTGTTTGCTGCTGACTCCAATTCAATGCCTAGAATCAAATAGGGTGGTTTCCTTAGAAATTACTTTGATCATAGTGCCAGGAATAACCCATGGTTATCACAATGTATGTTTCCAAAATACCAAAACAAAACCAACATAAATTCTAAATTACTATAATTTATTATAGATTGAATTAAATTGGGGGAAAATAATTCGATTATTTAGAACTGTTTAAATTCATTTTAGATTTTTCCAAAACCCAAACTTATCAAACATTCTGTTCTCTCACAAATCCTTTAATCCTTCTACTCATTTTTCCTTTAGGTAGAGACTATTTTTATATCCTGTGTTTTTAGAAAAGTAGTTTGGAAGAGCTCATATATTCATATAGTTCATCAAACAATAAAAAAAATCAGTTCAGATTAAAGTTGCATGAGAAATATGTAGAAGCTACAATTTTAACAACAGAAATGGTATTAAATAACCCCAATTTTCACAAATAGGGTCTTGCACATTTTTTCTGATACTATTTATATGAAACCTATATGAATATTGTAGGGACTTACTCTTTTTCTTTCTTTCTCTCTTTCTCTCTTTCTCTCTCTCTCTTTCTTTCTTTCTTTCTTTCTTTCTTTCTTTCTTTCTTTCTTTCTTTCTTTCTTTCTTTCTTTCTTTCTTTCTTTCTTTCTTTCTTTCTTTCTTTCTTCTTTCTTTCTTTCTTTCTTTCTTTCTTTCTTTCTTTCTTTCTTTCTTTCTTTCTTTCTTTCTTTCTTTCTTTCTTTCTTTCTTTCTTTCTTTCTTTCTT
>PVKC010023319.1:0-17315 GCA_004027635.1 Crocidura indochinensis
CAAATCAAAACAACGATGAGATACCACTTCACACCACAGAGATTGGCTCACATCACAAAGAATGAGAATAATCAGTGCTGGCGGGGATGTGGAGAGAAAGGAACTCTTATCCACTGCTGGTGGGAATGCCGTCTAGTTCAACCACTTTGGAAAGCAATATGGAGATTCCTCCAAAATCTGGAAATTGAGCTCCCATTCGGCCCAGCTATTCCACTTCTAGGGATATATCCTAAGAACACAAGAATACAATACAAAAACCCCTTCCTCACACCTATATTTATTGCAGCACTATTCATAATAGCCAGGCTCTGGAAACAACCAAGATGCCCTTCAACAGACGAGTGGCTAAAGAAACTGTGGTCATATACACAATGGAATATTATGCAGCTGTCAGGAGAGATGAAGTCATGAAATTTTCATATACATGGATGTACATGGAATCTATTATGCTGAGTGAAATAAGTCAGAGGGAGAGAGATAGATGCAGAATAATCTCACACGTCTATGGGTTTTAAGGAAAATATAAGTCATTTTTGTAACATTCCTCAGTATGAGGGAACTGAAAAGCCTGTATAGAGTGCAGGTGGGGATGGGTTGGGAGGGAGGGAGTTTTGGGGTACTGGTGGCGGGAAAGTTGCATTAGTGAAGGGGGTGTTTATAAAAGAAGTTAAAGAAAAAATTAAAAAAAAATGAAAAGAAAAAAAATAAGGCCTCCCAATTCTTATCACAGGCTGTGTTCTTTACACTGACTGTATAGAATGAGGAGGTACAGTAAATGCACCCCATATACACCTCAACCCAGACCCTTGCCGGGTCTGTATTGTGAATCTGGGGACAAAAAAAAAAAGAAAAAAGAAAATTACCAAACATGTATAAATGAAAACTATATCAGTACTTTCAGCAATCTTGGCTACATGAAGAGACTTCAGTGAGCTTAAAATAAAACGATGTCAAATATATTTAAAATATGGTTGAAATGTGGTTCTTGAAGGTATTTGGAGAAATACTCTAGAATGTCATTATCTTTCACGTTTAAGCCTCGTAGACACTAAGCTTTATAAGTGAATCAAAACTTCACAAAAATGAAATCTTACCAAGAAAGCAAATTGCTCAACTCATCAAAATCAAGGTCACCAAATTTATGTCTCCAAATTGCTACTTCTAAGAATCTTACTACTACCTATGATAATGATGGTGACACCACCTCTCATTAATGGTTAGGGTTCTGTTTTCAGGTTTTTGTTTGATATCCCTTGGTGACTACTTTAATTTTTACATGCACTCACAGTTTTCGAGGTGATAACTATGAAACACCTGGGGGAAACTGAGACTTAGAAGGACTAAAGCCCTTTCTTTTGCCTAGATAGAATACACACACAGATTCCATCAAGAACCTTCTGCTCTATACCATGCTTCCTGCTTTAATAAAGTTCCTGAACTTCAAAGAAAATGGTTTCAATAACCAACTTGACTCATTTACAAAGGATACAACATCACACTGATAATTTCTAGATCCCCAAATATAAATCCTGGGTGGACTGTGATGTGGAAAAAAGCAAGAGAAGGTCATACCTGTTATCGCTACTTCTCTCAAAAAGATAGGATCTGCTCTACTCTTGTGTATGTCAGTCTGAGAATGCTTTAATACCACATGAAAGTACTTCCAGGCAAAAGTATCCAGAAAAAAATATTAGATATTCAGTCCAAGTTGAATTTCTGATATGTAGCAGTTATTTTCACATGAATATAAAATATTGGGTACATACTTATAATTATTCTTTTATTAAATTCAGGTCGCTCTAGACCACATCTAGCTAATTTTCTAAATATGGCAAATGTGGTCCAGTATCTAAACTAGCTTTTAAAAGAGAGAGTTTGTACTTGGTTCCTTGTATCCCTACCACCATGTAAGACATCTGGACTACTCTCCTGGAGAGACCATGTGAAGTTCATGGAGTCCCACCATTAACCTGCCACGCAAAGGTTCCACATATGTCAGTGAAGTCTTTTAAGACTGTCCAGATCAGACCATCCAGTACTACTAATGATCCCAGTATACAGAAAGGGAAAGAGAAGAGTCATTGGTCAAACCTGCCTTAAATCTGAACTTGCACATCATAAAGCATGATCAAATAGACACAGACTTTACCTTTACATTATGATGCAGTTAAATTTGTAGATAGGTGGAGTAGAATAAAGAGAGGGGAAAAAACATAGTCATAATGAAGACTCTTCCTTAGTCATTGAGGGTAATGTATATCTCAAACATTTTTAAGGCATTGGAAAGCAAGTATCTGTTTTTTTTGACACCAATGTTTAAATTACTGTTTGATTTATTATGACTCAGCTTTTGCTTTAGCTTTCTAAGTAAACATTGGTAGCCTCAAATTTTGTTTCCTCAGCATACCCTAAAAGAAAAATAATTCTAAGAAATATTTTATAAACTTTATCTCATAGGTCCCCCCCTTTTAGTCTTTGGCACTTTTTTAGAAACATACATTTAAATAACTTGCTTATGAGATAAAGGCAGCTGTTAATTCATTTATTAATTAATGATTCAGCCAAAACCTGCATGTAATACTCAGTAACGGCCAGTTGATAATTAAGAGAGGTTTTTTTTTTTTTTCCGTAAACCTTATAAATTACTGTTTCAGTTTTGGTTTTTTGTTGTTGTTGTTGTTGGTTTTTTTGTTGTTGTTGTTGTTGTTTTTTTGGGCCACACCTATTTGATGCCCAGGGCTTACTCCTGGCTAAGTGCTCAGAAATTGACCCAGTTTGGGTGGACCATATTGAACGCTGGGGGATTGAACCACGGTCCTTCCTTGGCTAGCGCTTGCAAGGCAGACACCTTACCTCTAGTGCCACCTCATCGGTCCTTAAATTATTTTAAACTCCCCATTGATCACAGAAGAGACTTTAAATGATTTCTGTTTGTTTTTCTTTTGGGAGTGCTTTTTGTTTGTTTGTTTGTTTGTTTTTTACTTTTTGGACATACCTGGCTGTACTCAAGAGATTACTCTTGATTCTGTACTCTGGGATCACATCTGACAGTGTTCAGGGGAACAATAGATTGAACCCAGGTCAGCAACATGTAAGGCAAGTAAATGATCTGCTGTACTATCTCTCCAAACTCTCTTGTCATTATTTTACAATTATTCCCAACTAACAAAACTGGGTTTCTCTTCCTCTTTATAATCTCAGGAGTTCAGAAAATTACCAAAGAGCTTTCAGGCACTCCTCTTCACTCAATCCCAATATAATGCCAATATAATATACTAGATTTTAATAGTCTACTTAATCTTTTTTTTTCCTAACTTGAAAATTTTTATTTTTTTGCTTTGATTAGATTTTTTTTAATTTTTTAATTTTTAATTATGATGCAAAGAGGACAAAGTAAAGTTACAGTGGGAGGACGATCACCCATAAACAGAATTCACATGAGTCCCCTTGCTGATATGGAATTCAGGGGTTTCAAGGTAGGCCTGGCCGCGGAGCGAAGCAGAGCGGCCGTGCTTTTTGAGTATGGGGCCTGGAGAGGTTACGGTCTGTAGTCCGGCTCAGCAGAGAGGAGGAGAGAAGAGGCAGAGACATGGCTGGTGGTGGTCTTTATGTTTCTGGGATCCCCAATCACACGGCTCGATTGACCCCACGTGGGTCAAGTGGGACCATCTTACCGATGGGGGTCCCGGTTAGTAGTCTGGCTCGGCAGAGAGGAGGAGAAAAGGGGATAGTTACCTTAATCTTAACTAGTGTTCTCTGGTCACTAGTTCTTCTGTAGGTCAGTTTAATTAAATCCCCAAAAAGGAGGAGAGGAAGCGAAAGGGAAGGAGGAGGAAATAAGGAGGGAAAGAGGAAGAATGGGAGGAAGAGAAAAATGGAGGAAATAAAGAGGGAGAAAAAGAGGAAGAAGAAGAGGAGGAAGAGGAAAATGGAGGAGATAAAGAGGGAGAAAAAGAGGAAGAAGAAGAGGAGGAAGAGGAAAATGGAGGAGATAAAGAGGGAGAAAAAGAGGAAGAAGAAGAGGAGGAAGAGGAAAATGGAGGAGGAGGAAGGGAGGAGGCTGAAGAAGAATAGGAAGAAGAGGATAAGGAGGAGGAGAAAATGTAAAATAAGAAAGAAAATGTAAAAGGAGACGAGAAACAGCAAACTGAAGAGGTCATAGTGATGAGACATCTTAGTGAATATTATAAATATTTACAAGCAATGCTAGATACATCAAGAAGTGACGTGAATAGAAAGCATCTCTCTCACTTGGGGTTCATAGAGATCTCTTTGCCTTAAGCACTCTATTGATCTGATTGCTGGTCTTTTTTATCCCCGTTCATCAAACTGCAAAACTAGGCATGTGTATGCAGGCTTGTTTCAATTAGGGGCCAGTACTGTGGTAATTGTAATTTTTTCCTTTTGTATGCATGAGTGTTCCTATGGGAGCATAATTTAGCTGGACATATTAAATCATGTCATTGGCAGTCACAAGCCAAATGAATTATTGATCAATGGCTGTGAAATCAAAGTGCATCTGCAGAATTACATTTGGAAGCACGGATTCATTTATAGTCAACTTTATTCTGGAAGGTCTCCACCTGACTGAGCACTGACTGTAGTGATCATTTCAGGCCTTTGCTTTTTATATCTTATGTATTTGTATTGTGTCTTTGAAAAGGCCTTCAAATGCTCAAGTAAATGTAAATGTTAGAGTAATTATTATAGCAGTGTCTAGTTATTTCACCTTCCTTGTAAAATTTACTCCCAGAAATTTTATCATTTTATGACATTGAAAATGGGACTATCGTGCCCGGGAAATAGCATGGAGGTAAGGCATTTGCCTTTCATGCAAAAAGGTCATCGGTTCAAATCCCGGTGCCCCATATGGTCCCCCGTGCCTGCCAGGAGCAATTTCTGAGCATGGAGCCAGGAGTAACCCCTGAGCACTGCCAGGTGTGACCCAAAAAAAAACAAAAAAAAAAAAGAAAGAAAGAAAATGGGACTATCTTCTTTATTTCTTTCCTCTAATAATTATTTGCATATAGAAAATCTTCTATATCAATTACATATCCTGTCACTTTACTGTATTTGCTTATTATTTTTAGTAGTTTTGGGTTATTCTTTAGGGTTTTCTAAATATATTTTATGTCATCTATAAATATTGATAGCTTTCCAATTTAGATATTTTTATATAGTTTCTTTGAAAGATCTTCCCAGAGTAAGATCTCCAAATTAATTTGGAATCTATTGGAACAGTAATATTGAGAGTGGATATTATTATATTGTTGCTAATCATAAGGGAAAAACGTACTGCTTTCCACCATTGAAATGATGTTTTCTGTGACTTTGTCATTTATGATCTTTATTATGTTGAATTATGTCCCTTCTATGTTCAACTATACGTCAATAGTTTAAATTATTTAGTTTTACTAAATAGGTATGGAATCTTCTGAGATGGCTTTCATAATTAATTGACAAAATAATGTTATTTTTATGCATTTTGTTGATGTGGTTATTTTATTAATTGATTTGTGTACATTGAACCATCCTTGCATCTCTGGAATGAATCTCACTGGCTATGACAAATTTTTCTCTTAATGTATTATTGAATCTAAGTTTACAAAATTTTTGGCCACAGAAAAAACTCAAAGGACTTGAATGACATGTTTTGTATGCAGGAACTTCGGGTATGATCCCCAGAGTTAAGAGTGGCGCCCAAATACTACTAGGAATTACCCAAAAACCAAATGCTATTGAATACTCATATCTGTGTTCATTAGAGAAATCAGTAATAGTTTTCCTTTATTGTATGTCTGCTGCCCTTTTTGATTTTGGGGGAATTAGGGAAATTTTGGCCTGACTAAATGTGTTTGGCAGAATTCCACACACTTTTGATTTTTTGATATTGTGAGAAAAATAAGCATAATAGTTGAAAGTTTGTTACAATTCACCAGTCAAGTCTTTCTTAGAACTTTTTCCAATTCTACTTTGATAAGAGTACCATGTTTGCCCCTGCAAATTCTCTTTCCCAGCAAGCATCCAGAGATGTCTGAGCTACCAAGCTCCTTGTTTAACAGATACTTCCTGACTCATCTACCCTGACAATGCCCTTTGGGATATGCCCTTGACTTCAAAAAGATAGATGCCAACTTCTGCTACAACACCAAATTCCACACCCCAGAATGCCAGTGCCAGACTTTCCCCATTTTTTCCCTACACATTTGCCCCTGCTGCCTGGAGAAAAGTGTTGCAAGGTGGTAGATAGTGCTGACAGGTACTTGGAGGTGGTTGACCCAACTTCAGGCACTAATTCTAAAAGTAGTTGACATATTAGTTTTCAATCCATAAAAGTTTTCACATATCATCTTAGTAAAATTGAAACTAACACATGTCTATAGAAGAACTTGTTAACAACTTTCATAAAAATATGCTTGGAAAGAAGTTACTGCACCTGGTCATAAAAATAAACATAGATTTGGATTTGATTGTGATCCTCACCTTTACTGCAACCATAATAAAGTATCCTGATAATTTCCAATTCTTTACTATTCCCAAGAACCTTATATATGAGGGATACTCAAATGTACTTTGATAATGGTAATGCAACCTCACATCTGGCAGACAGGATTTGATCAAGTGATTGTAACTAGTATCAGAAGCCTTTCTCCTCCATCTGAGGCTACATTTATTCTGAGATGCCATGAGTTTGTGGAAGATATGCATGAAGAACAGGAAGAATGGGATGTCATATAGTTAGAAACATGAACCAAATAAGCATAAATCAAGGAAAATGTGACAGATGTTATTAAGACACATCACTGTGCATACAAGGATGCTGAGTTGACAGTGTATATATTAATATTTTCAAATAGGTTCAAGTTATAACATTTAGGACATTCCACACAGAATAATTATAATATATATAATTTCTACCAGAATGCCATCTTTTTGTATATATAATTGCAAGTCATCTGATACAGGTTAGCCTCACAACACTCAATAGGTTTTGTTGAAAGCAGATTTTATGGTCTTGAGACTCCAAGAACCATGAACATCCAATTTGCAAGTCATTCCATAGCAAGTCAGACATGTTTCCAGCACTCAACTCACACAGAGCTGGAGGCAGATGTAGGTTAAAGAAGACCTAAAGTAATTTAAGTCTGGATAACTACTGGACTTAGATCATTGAATATAAAACCAAATATCAATTGTAAGTTTACTCCATCCGGTCTTCTCTTAAACCCGTTGTATGTTAATTTACTACTTATCAACAATCACAAAAATGCAGTAAAGAAGAAACCTGAAACACAGAACTAGATAAGATACAGTTCAAGTAAATACTTAAAGCTTCAAAAAACACTGATTCTATTTCAACTTCTATTCAAAATTTTTAAAAATGGTCTTGTATTTTTTTCCCTTCTGGTATTGAATTAGAAGACATATGTCATTATCATTGTAATACAAATTTCTCAGGTGTGTTACATAGTTCAGTTCCATTTTGTGCACCAAACTATAAGACTGCTGAAGGGAATTCACATTGTAATTAGGAACAAATGTCACATTTGCAATAATCAAAAAATACTTTGCATAGTTAAGTGTGACTTTAATAAGCTTTCAATGTTATATTCACATGATTTACAGTGGACATTTTCTAATAGTGCCATTGCTGGAGCTAATACCCTAGAAAAAGATTTTAAAACCTAATTTTACTGGAGAAATTTTTCCTTTTTGCGAATGAGCTCTGACAAGAAACATTTGCATCAATTATTTGACACTGGAGACATAGTATTGATCTATAAAGTTAATTTGAGAAAAGGGAGGGCCAGGAAGAGAGGGGAAAATGATTTTAAGTAAATTGCACATAGAGACTGCCAAGAGTATCTTGCTACTCAAGCCAAGCATTTCCTGCTTCACCCTAAGGCAGTCACCATCTACATCTCAAGCTGTTTCCTCTGTTCTTGACACTATGATCTCATGTTTACCTTTTAAGATAAAGCCTACCTTGCTGGAGATGAACTTTGTGCTGATTAGAAAAGGGCAATGCCATTTGGACAGCTGTAGACTAGCATTTTTTTTTCTTTTACCAAAACTTATTCAACAAAATCAAAGGAAAAAGTAGCTCACTGCACAGATCCCATAATGGCCAACTGTAGAACAATGAGGTGTAAAACTGTGAACAGAAATGGATAATTTCCAGAGTCCTCTCCCCAGAATTTCATCATGGACTCCCAAGTAACATTAGTGTGTTTTCCATACTATCTGTAATCCTGTGGAATGCCTGGAATTAAATTCTAATTATATTTAGAAAAGACACATTTTATTAATATCTTTATTTAAGCAACTTGATTGCAAATATGATTGTAGTTGGGTTTCAGTCATGTAAAGAACACCCTCTTCACCAGTGCAATATTCCCATCACCAATGTCCCAAATCTTCCTCCTCCCCACCCCACCCCCACCTGTACTCTAGACAGACTTTCTACTTCCCTCATTCATTCACATTGTTATGATAGTTCTCAATGTAATTATTTCTCTAATTGCACTCATCACTCACACATTTTAAAGAATAAGAAATGGTGATATAGAGGACAATTCTAGCCTTTGGAGTTTCTTGTTTTATACACTATTCTGTTAATTATGCATCTAGGGGGAAAATACTGTCCTAAGGTCACCAATCAATAAATCATTTTTGTCTGGACACCACTCTACCACCCCTGCCAGCCACCTGACCTTTGCCCTCCTACTAAAGCCCTCAGGATGTGATTTCCATATTTTAAAACACTGGATGTTTTGTTTTTGTTTTTGTAATGTCTGCTGCATCTGTGTCTGGTCTGATTTGCCTATGACAAGTTGAAAGTATCAAAAGAGCTCATAAAACAAAAGCATTCTACAAACTCTAAATCCACCTGAACCTTAAACAGAATAGTTGAATTGCCAGAACCATTTAAACCCACAGACTGGGTTTAAATGAATTTTGCAGAGAGACACATATAAATGTTTAGAGGCCAGAAGGTGTTACGGTTTGAATTGCAAAAACAAAAAAAATCTTCATATAATTTATGGAAATAGAAGAACCAATCCAATAAAGGTGAAAGATGAAGAGGGAAGAAAAAAAAACAATAAATAGCCAAAATCATGGTTTGCAGATGTCCTTAGAGTCCTCAGAGACAGATCTGGTTTAAAAATGGAAGATTAGCACAAAACAAAATATCACCTGAAAAACTGAATGCTGGCAAAATACAAGGCAAGGACCCAAGAACAGGCATCATTACCCAATTCCAAGGACTAATATCTTGGGAACAGGATAAAATATTAGATAGCCATAGAGTACAGACCTGGTGATGAGCAACAGAGTATGGAATTGGGAGCCTCTAACCATCAGGCTAATTCTGGGGTTTGGAACAAATAATTTGATTGTGGGAAGTAAGGAATTTCAAAACCTTGGAAATATGCCCAATCCTAATAGGAAAAAAAAAACCTAACAGCTTTAATGATATTTTTGTCTAAAATAAATTACAAATTTATATTTAAAAAAATACTCCCTAGGGGGCCCGGGAGATAGCATGGAGGTAAGGTGTTTGCCTTTCATGCAAAAGGTCATCGGTTCGAATCCCGGTGCCCCATATGGTCCCCCGTGCTTGCCAGGAGCAATTTCTGAGCATGGAACCAGGAGTAACTCCTGAGCACTGCTGGGTGTGACCCAAAAACAAAAAACAAACAAAAAAAAATACTCCCTAGGTCTCTTCTTCCTCTTCCTTTATAGGCAATGCCTGGTAGGATGCCTTGAGGATGACAGAGGCCCAATTTCCCATGGAAAAGACACACATTGAATGTGAGCATGACTCAGATTTGTGAGCAAAGACCTACTGATGAAGAATGCAAACATCTTGTCAACTTGCCAGACCTGATCAACTTAGACTTGTGTTTATGAGGAATTTAAAAATGGACATAGCTCCTTTCATTCTTAACGGTCAAATTTTGGGATCCTATACTCAAGGAAATTGAATTACAAACACTTTATATAATAACCCCCACCCCCGGAGCTATGTAAGATTTTGCAATTTAAAAAGTAGAGTGTGATCTTCCAGTTAAAAGGACAGAAGTTCCAAGTCTTCTACTGTTTTCAGTCTGCAATAAAGCATTCAGGCTATCAAGACCTGCTCAAATGAGCTTCCCATGAGTCTCAGGGCTCTCAGCTTCATAGGGGAGACCCTGGGGACACAGCCACTTACTACACAAAATGTCTCTGCTCTACAATTAGAATTGAATTAGTATATAGCAGCAGAAAAAAAATTGTTCAAAAAGACAAAAAAGGAAAGGAAGTCAATATCACACAGAAAATGAGAGGAATGAGGAAGAGACACCGAGTCAGAAGATAAAGCTGTATAAACTGAAGGGGTAAAGTTATGCACCCTGGCATGGTAAGTGAAGTTCCTACGAAGATCAAGTCCTGGAGAAGTTGAGACACTTATGGGTCTCTGTCAGCAACTGAAAATCCAGGTTTTCTGTGGCATGTTGAAATGCCTGGCTCTTGTGACAATTTAGCAAGCAAGGCACCTTGCTTTGAGAAACTCATAATATTAACTAGGGTTTAAAGAAATTTCAGAGATGTTTTATTTTTCACATTACCTTATATTTCAGTTGCATTGATTTAGAGAGGATTTCCTCAGAACTCCCCTTCTCCCCCTCACCATGGATCATAAAGTAAATTATTCCTAGATTATCCCTAAGAAAAAAGAATAGGACCTAACAGGTCTTCATTCATAAGAGTCAGACTTTCCAGAAGAAGCCCTTTATTTTGCAAGATGCCTTGGAGCCATCAGACCAGACTACAAAGAGCTTCTGCCTTCCTGTGCTTTGGAAATTTCGGGGATGCTGAAATTTTTGGTGGAGCACTTCTGTACTCTGATACCTGAAGTAAGCATCCTGGCACTAACAAAGGCGACTTAGTTTTAAGTTGGACAATATATTTGAGGTCCAGTTTTTATATACTCATAAACTCAATTTTCATAGTTCCGATTGCTAGCTCAAGTTTTTGACAACGATCTCAATCACTTCACTAATCACAAAGAAGGTGGAGCTGAATACAAACCAATATTGTTATTGCATGAAAACTGTAGTGGTAGTAATTATCTAAGTACCTACTCCACCCACTGTCTGTACTCTCAGGACTTAAGATATCTGTGAATCTTGGCCATCCTAGTATCAAGATGTGAAAGGATCAGCCCAGACTTCCAAGACAGGCATGTCAATTTATAACTTTGTTTCTTGAATAGTTTGTGGAGAAAGCCAGGTCTTAGAAAAGAAGTCTGAATGCCCAGAGGCTGACGTGTTATGAGGAGACCCAAGTTGGCATGTGCAGGCACAGCATGGAAAGAACAAGCAGTTCTACTCAACCTTTCTAGATGCCAGACATGGGACCAAAGAGGTATGTAGACAGCTACCCTGTCACTTTTCAGGAAAATTCCAGATCTAGTCCCTTGCTTATGGGAATCTCACAAAAGACCTTTTGAGAGAATTCCACAGCTAAATTCTGCTAGCTATAACGTTTGTGATATAATACATCATTACCTTAAGTTACTGAACTAAAACCAAGCACATAGTGCAACAGGTAAAGCATACTTTGATTGATACCACCAATTTTTACCCAGAACCCTACCCTTATGAAAATAATGTGCCACCAAATAAAACTGCAAGAGAGCTGTACTGACTTACATTTCAAATTTAAGATTTGAACTCTACCTTGTTTCCAGAGACCACTGCATTTGCTAATTGAACAAAGAATATTCCTTATAATGGAGGTAAGTGAATGTAAAGGTTGGAAGTGGGGTTCTATTAAGATAGAAGGAACAAGGGAAGGGAATCAAAGGGTAACTAGACTGAACAAGACTCATCCTGACCATGGTTCTCCTCCACTTCCCAAAATTTATTCAAATTTCTTATTTCCCCAGAATATTTGCCTCAAAAAGCTACTGGAAAACTTATCCATGATTTAGGTCACGATTTACATGATCCTTGTCCTTTTAGGGAGCTCTTCTTGCCTTTTTAGGTAGTTTTCCCTCAAGTCTGACTCACTCTTCTTTTTACTTAGCCTCACCATTATCTCAATGGGTGAGAACTTCAGTAAGGAATTTGCAGGGAAAGATATATTGTTATAATGACATTATCTTCTTATTTCTGTGTTTCCTGTTCTGACAGGTAGAAAAGAGATAAAGGCAGAGAAGACAGAGAGGAGAGTGCATATAGGCAGGTTCTAATGGTGGGGGTAAACAAAAGGAAATGATACTCAGGATTTTTCTACTCTGAAAAGTGAATGCTATTATTACATAATACAAACATATAAGAAACATAATAAATAACACAAAAAAAAAACCCAAATGGATACAGGGGTAGGGGAAAGAAGGGGGAAGGAAGGAAAGCAGGCTATAAAAAGTAGTTTGAAGTTTAAGTGTGAGAGAGTAGAGAAGCAGAGAAGATATGAGAATATAAACTGAACTAATGAAGTTTCTGACAACACTTACTACAAGTATCACTTAAAATGTTGGCAGAAAAATACATGAAATATAACCCTACAGCACTGACTACCAGACTAGGAATGAATTTCTGGTAGAAATAGACAAGAGATAGAGAATAAGTGGACAAGCATCTCATTGCAGAAACAACTGCACCCATATCCATAATTATGTGCCTAAGAATATAGGAATTACAGCAAAAACACATTGCAATATTCACAAACCATTAATTTAAAATGATATTAATATATAGATGTAGGTCCCATTGCCTAGCAATTCAGGAAGAAGTAAAATATTTTTTAAAGGTGACAAACAAAATGGGGGAATCCAGCTTTATCTAGCTTTAACCTCTTAGAGAAAAAAATCATTTTGCAACTAACAATCATAAGTAAATGGAAGGCTATTTTATAAACATCATTTCAAATAAATGCCTTGCTGTTGTTTATTTTTAAGTATTTGGGTTGCTGATAAAGGTCCTTAAGAAAATATCCATGCACAGAGACAATTTATTACCTTTCCTGTAAAGGGCATTGGATCACCCTTGCTCTCTAAGCCATAAGGATGCAGCTGTTTCTAACTCAGTCTGTACCATGTGGCCTGACTTCTTTGTAAACAATATATTTCTAATGAAACCCTACAGTCCACTTAGGGAAAATAATTCTATACCCAGCAGTAGCATATGTGTAGAGCATTGGAAAGTTTTCGACACTAAAATAAGAATAGATTCAATACTTCCTGAAAATAACACTCCTTGGTTGTCCCCGAGCTGGGCTATGAGGCACTTAATGGAATACAGCGTGTGTATAGAATATTCTCTCAGTTAAATATGGGCCAGAAGTCAAGGGAGGTAGGGAGTGGAGAGAAGACATTGTATGTGTTTAGAAATTCCCGGCTGCTCATTATTAAAGTGCGGTCTGTTCACCTGCTCCATCCAAATGCAACTGCAGATTGGCGTGTATGCTGTAAATCGGTATTGTCTGAGCAGTGGGCAGCTGGAACTCTCTGAGCATCTTCTCCTGTCAGGGATGAATCAATCATTTCGAAAGATGTCAGCATCTGCCCAAACCATTTTATATTAGAATAAATGGCAGATGGTGGTGTTTTTATATTTAATCAGTTCCACCAAATGCAGTTTCATCTCTTATAAAATGAAACCATCTGTGGCGTGTAGGTGTATAGATCTCACTAACTGCCCGCTATTGAACCTTTTCTCAGAAAGGTAGAGCCATACATGCTAACATTTGTTGACATTAAGCACAATAAGCCCAGAAATCCTTTAAAGTAAAGCCTCGGTTTTTAATAAACACTTGAATTTAATAATGCTAAATATTTATAGCTGGTGTGACCTTCCTAGGAGAATTGCAATAGAGGTTTTTTGTCTCCATACAGCTTTCGATCTGAAGCCTTTCCTTCTCAACACCTGAAAATATCCTCGTGACAAAAGAGAATGCTCCCTCTTATTTGCCTGTGAGTCATCTTTGCTTGTATTTTATTGTTCCTTTGACATGAATAATTTCAGAGTAGGTTTGCCATGAATGCCTCGTTCAATTGCCTGCACACTCATTTTATAAACTCACTCACTGTTTATCCACAAACTCACATGTTTGAGCACTCACATGCTTCAATACTCTCTACTCTTTCACACACCCAAATCTCTAGCCCCAATATAAAGTATCACTAGTAAGTACTTTTGTTTTTTGTTTTTTGTTTTGTTTTTTGGGCCACACCCGGTGGTGCTCAGGGGTTACTCCTGGCTGTCTGCTCAGAAATAGCTACTGGTAGGCACGGGGGACCATATGGGACACCAGGATTCGAACCAACCACCTTAGGTCCTGGATCGGCTGCTTGCAAGGCAAACGTCGCTGTGCTATCTCTCTGGGCCCGTAAGTATTTTTTTTTTTTTTTTTTTTTGCATCACCACCTTCAGGGATTCACCCAGATGTAAATAAATGGAAAACTTATTTTGAAATTTTGTTAGATGGTTCTCCCACATGTTTGGCTATAGATAGCAATAAGCCTAACTAATGGTTTTCAGTCTATTTCTTCTAGAAATGGAAGCCAGGGTCAGTATCTCCAGGGTCCAGAGAACAACTTCTGTTCTCAAGGAGAATGAGTAATAGTTGAGGCACCCTGTACCTAGACGGGAGGAGACCAGGTGCAAATGATTCTGAAACCTTTGATCCCATCAGTAAGACAAGACAACAGTGTGACTTTCTCTCCAAATACCAGGTTACAGCAAAGTCAGCCAGGATGACATTGTCCCATCTGATGATGTCATTCCATTATTATTTTAAACTCTAACTAGCTCCAACTTGTCAGAGTCCAAACTCCCTGATCTCCCAGCCTGTTTAAAACTCTCAGTTCCAGCATGCTTCATTCATTTTCCCCTCTGATCATGAACTTACCATTTTTCAAAAAGCAGCTCACTTGCTTCTACTGAGACGCCTTCCAAGCCTTCAAGCCTTCCTGTAGTCAGTCTCGACGGAGGTCCTTTTTTCACTATGTTTAACTTCAACTAAAGTAACTATTAATTGTTTAGAATTAACTTACTTACAAAAGCCCACATTTTGCTGTATTCTTTACTGTATCCACTTCTTTAACCTTCTTTTGTTAGTTTGTATAGAACTGGGAGATAGTAACTCTTGAATTAATGAAGGAATGAACAAACAGCTATAAGAATAGCACACATTTGCTATGCTGAAATACCAAGGATAGTGAAAATAAAGGTTAATTTAGTGATGGAAATAAAAAAACATTAGTGCATTTTAACTAATCAACCTAAAAAAAGAAATCAAATAATAATGAAAGAAACATAGGAGATAATGGGATGGTGGGTGCAGAAACCAGTAGTTTCTTGGAAGGCAGATAAAATTAAAACAGCCACAAAAGAAGATGTATTCCAAGATCTTTGAAATAAATTGCACTCTCATAATTAAGTGACTTCTCGTTAGTTATAAATTATATATAAATTAGTTATAAATTATATATAATTTAGACATCTAGCAGGCACATACAATGGGTTCAGTGAAGGTCAACAGCTACGTCGAGTCCCTCCTACCTGTCTTCTTCCTATAAGACATCACCATCAAAACCAGCTTTCCCTCCTGGCTATTTTCTGTCAAGAAGTTAACACTATCAACTAGCTGCCAAGATTGAAGTGGGAGTAGCTGGTCCTATGCGTGTGACTCTCTCCCTCCTCATGATCATTAACTGCAGCACTAGCCTGTGATATTTTTATTTTACTACTGGCTCTCACTTTCTCTCACTTCCCTCAGGTTTTTCTCCACGCAGTACCCAGCATTGGACCTTGTTAAGTTCTAGTGATTTCCTGATACAGTCAAAATAACATCCCACCCAAGAGGCCATTTCTCATCAGATGTCCTCTCCTCTTTCATGTCTGGTTTTGCTCTCTGACACTGTCCTGCCATCTGATCCTGAATCACTGAATGGAATTTTTTCCTACACTACCTCTGCTGAGGGCACCATTTTCTGCTGTCTTCACATGACTGCCTCTTCCTCATTTGATCTTAGCTCCAAAGCTATTTATTCCAATAGCCTTCATGGACTATCAACAGGCACTATATTCCTCCCTTTCTTGATCTGTTCTCTTAATACTACTTATATACTTGAAAAAACTATTCAGGGCCAGAGTGATAGTACAGAAGGTAGGTTAATTTCCTTGCATGCCACAAACTTGGGTTCAATTTCTGGTATCCCATACAGTCCCATGATCTTGCCAGGACTGATTCCTAAGTGCAGAACCAGGTATGGCCCAAAACATACTGTTCCATTTGAGTATATGTTTCTCCAATTAGAAATAGGAGATTTACTTTTTGACTCTTGCTACTACCCAGCACCTAAAATTTTACTGGCTCATAGTAATCATTCAATAAGTGCCTTCAATTGACAAGACTAAATTGTCATTAACTGGTTCTTCCAACATAATCAAACAACATCTTCCATTGAGTTTTTCAGTTCACCTACTAAGCAAACTCCGTTTCTGTCACTTCTGATTATAGTTTTCTCTGTTCCCATCTCCTGCTTTCTTGTACTTGTACCATTGTTTACTATTTTCTGTTTTGAGCTCATTAAACATCATCAACTTCTAAATTTCTCAGAGGAGAGTTTATAAAGATAGCTAGTACTGATTAAGCATTTTGAACTACTGTCTATGCTCACTAAGTGTGGTGCGTTTCTATACTTCCTTCCCATTTTATATGTTGCAGTTTGGGGTTGAGTTTTTCTAAGTCGTGACTTAGTAAGTTCCCACCCAGTCCTTACCCCTAGCAGGAAGCACTGTGAGAGAACCATCAGGGTGTAGCTCTTGCCTTTCCCCTTTGGACCTATCCCAACAACGTTGTTGTTAATAATTGTTTAGTGTTTCACAAGGATTGCAGGAAGAATTTTTAATGTTTTTAATGACCCTGCCACTGCTTGCATTGCTATTTAGAGTTAATTATTTCTTACTCTCTTAGCTATATTTGTGAATTTTTGTGGTAAAAAGTGATTGGACTTAAGATTAAATGAATGTTAGCACTGTGTGGTAGGGGCAGTCAAGCCACTCCAGAGTAAACTTTGTGCATGAAATTAATATGCATTTCTCCTGGAATATGAAGGAGGAAGTTATCTCACAACAACATTACCATGCTTCTGGAGGTTGAATGAGATGGTGGGTCTCAGAGTTGAGGCCCTGGAGTACACTATCCCAAATAAAATATTTTTATCTGTCTCATACTAAGTGCATTAAAGATGCCATCTAACTTAAGAAGGTATGGTAGTTCACATGAACTTTGCTTAGAGAATTTTCCATAGATCATAG
>PVKC010023321.1:0-17603 GCA_004027635.1 Crocidura indochinensis
ATATTATCTTTTGTCTTTAGAATTACTTCCTTCAGGGTCACTATAAGAAATAGCTTCAATGAAACTCATTGTTGTGTTTGTTATATAGATATTATTGTCCATTAAATTCACAGTATCTACTTTTAAGGTTAGAAATTCCCGTCAGGTCTAAATATCAAGAAGAGTGGATAGCATCTAATCTGATAGAGGCTGGTTTTTTCTATCTTTAGGGCTTTGAACTGACCAGATTTTCATTTTCAAAACACCTACACAAAAACTTCTATTTGTGACTTGCTTGCATGAAGTATATAGGTTCCATTTTATGCCCTGCTTACTCAGTCCCTTCTTGCACTCCTCCCTGAAGTGTTTTTAGGACATTGCTCCTTTTTCCTTTGTATTTGGGAATCAGGCCTCAGGTAAGTGTGAAAAGAGGAAAAGAGGTGAGAAAAAAAAGATCTAATTAAAGAAAAAAGAAAAACTGCAATGAAGAGATGAGGACAAAAAAGATCCTTTCATCAGTTAATTTAGAGTCTGTCGTAGATAAATGATTCATTAAAAAAAAAACCTATAAAGAAGAAACAGTATTCTTCTAGAAAATAATATGCAAAAATGCATGAAGTTATAATAAGGATAGTCATAAGGAATGCAATACTTTTTATTTGTTTGTTTTGGGGAGGATCCCCTCAGAAATGCTAACTTACTCCTAACTCTGCACACAGGGGTCACTTGGAATGCTGGGGATTAAATCTGGGGAAGTGTTGCAAGACACACAAACTGCTATTCCACTTCTGCAGACCCAGTTTATAACATATTTTGTGGGGTAAAGGAAACCCTGGTAGTGCTTGGGAGCCTACAGGGTTTATCTGTTGTACTCTCAGTTATGTTAACCTCTCGATCACATGGTCTTTCACATGTAAGGCATGTTCCCTACCACATGAGTTATCACACCCCCAGACCTGTAATGCATTGTAAATTCACTAAAAAAATCATTAGCTTAGTTCTCTTGCCAAGTAAAGCTATATAAATCTCCCCTTGGAGCTGGAAAACAGCACATCAGTAGGGTATTTGCCTTGCACGTGGCCAACCCACGTTGGACCTGGGTTCAATCCCCCTGAAACCCATATGGTCCCCCAAGCCAGGAGCTATTTCTGAGCTCATAGCCAGTAGTAACCCCTGAGCGTCACAGGGTGTGTCTCAAAAGCTAAAATATCTCCCCTAACTTTGGTAGAAGAACTTAAGCTATACTTAGCATAGTATGTATTTAGACTTAAGATCAATAGCAATTTTGTAGCAATGAACCGGCTCTACACTCCTGGTGGTGCTTGGGGGGACCATATGGGATGCCAGGGTCAGCTGTGTAAGACAAACTCTCTACCCAGTGCTCTATCATTCTTGCCCCATTCAATTACTTTTATATGAAGTACTTTATGTAATATTTGTAGATTGATAAATTATTTTTTATAACTGGTATTGTAATTGGTCTATATATTCTATTTTAACCATTTTTAAATTATTTTAATAAATATTTTAATAATAGTATGTAATAAATAAACGAATGACTGTCATACCTCAAAGGCATCATTATAGTTATATATTTTAAATTTTAATTTTTCTTGTTTTGGAGTACTACCCAGTGATATTAGGGCTTACTCCTAACTGTAATCTGTGTCATACCTGATGAAGTTTGGGGGAAACTGATACACTGATGGGGATCAAACACCATCATTTTCTAGATACCTAACCCACTGTACTATTTCTCTAGTAATTTAAGTTTCAGTTTCAATTGTAAATTACTTCATTTTTCATTATTAAATTCTAGGAGAGACATTTCTATGGGAAATGGAACAAAAAAATTTATACTGATGGAATTCCGTTGCAATTTTGTAAACTATTTCAATAATAATTATTATTGTTAGTTTCATGTTTATTTAGTTTATCTTTTTTAATTTAAACAACATGATTACAAAATTATTCATAATTGAGTTTCAGTCTTAAAAGGAACACCACCCTTCACCCATGAATGTTTCTCATCACCAATGTCCTCAGTTTCTCTTCCATCCTCCCCCATTCCTGTCTCTGGGGCAGGCTCTCTCTTTTTCTCTCTCTCTCTCTCTCTGTCCCTCTGTCTCTACTTTTTTATCCTTTTTATATAATGTGGTTTCCACTATTATTAGAGAAGGGATACAGAGTATATCACTTAGCTCCATCCAGTACCAAGTTATTGTCCTGACTGACAGTTCTAATTATCATTGTCTTGGTAGTCCTAATTGCACTGCTCTACTATTTGTGGCAAGTTTCCTACCATGGACTGGTTTTCCTTGTCCTCCTCTCTTACCACATTACCTTTAATTTTCATTATACACCATAAATGAGTGGCATTATTCTATGTCTATCCTAGTCCCTCTGACTCATTTCGCTCAGCATAATACTCTCCATGTCCATCGATATAGAAACAAATTTCATAACTTCACCTTTCCTAATAGTATTCATAATACTATTTCGCAATAGTCTTCCACTATGGAGATAAATATACCATAGTTTCTTTAGCCACTCATCTGTTCTCAGGCACTTTGTTTCCAGATTGTAGCTATTGTAAATAGTGCTATGATAAACACAGAAGTGCAGAGGGTATCTTTGCATTGTGTTTTAGTGTTCTTAGGGCAGGGGTCCTCAAACTATGGCCTGCAGGCCACATGCAGCCTGCCAAAGACATTTATCTAGCCCACTGACTGCTTTGCTGCTGCTGCCTGTCTTGCTTAACTGCTGATTCATCCCAGGCCTGCAGTGCGAATGTGTATCACACATTCCAACTCCCCTCCTTCTCTCTGTCTCTCTACTTTTCTACTTAGTTTTGGTCAGGGTCCTCGAACTACAGCCTGTGGGCCATTATTGTTATAATTTTTTCTTTAAACTATAGTCTGATCCTGCAATAGTCTGAGGGACAGTGAACTGGCTCGTTGTTTAAAAAGTTTGAGGACCCCTGACCTAGGGCATATTCCTAGAAATGGTATTGTTTGATCATAAGGAAACACAATTTCCAGTTTCTTAAGAATATCCATATCGTTTTCCAAAAGGGCTGAACAAGCCGGCATTCCCACCAGCAGTGATAGTCCCTTTCTCTCAACATCTACACCTGTACTATTTGTTTTTGCTCTTGGTGATGTGTGTGAATCTCTGTGGTGTGAGATGATACCTCCTTATTTTGATATGCATCTCCCAGATGATTAGCAATATGGAGCATTTTTTCATGTGGTGTTTGGTGATCTATATTCCTGTCTTGAGAAAATATCTCTTTATATCTTCTCCCAATTTTTGGATGGGCCTAGATAATTTTTTCTTGCTAAGTTCTAATAGTGCTTTGTATTTCTTGGACATTTACCCTTTATAGATGAGTATTGAGTGAATAGTTTTTCCTATTCTGTGGGTAATCTTTGTTGCCTCATCACCATTTCCATTGAGAGGAAGAAGCTTCTCAGTTTAATGTAGTCTCATTTGTTTATCTTTGCTTTCACTTGATTGGACAGTGGGGTTTCACCCTAGATTAACTATATATTCATTATCATGGAGCATTCTGCCTACATATTCCTCTATGTGGCTTCTGATTTCAGGTTTGATATCAATGTATTTAATCTGTTTTGGTTTGACTTTTGTACTCAATGTTAGAGGTCTGAGTTCACTTTTCTGCATGTAGTTGATCAGTTTTCACAGTATCACTTGTTCAAGCTTTTCTTGCTCCACTTTGTATTTCTTGACCATTTATCAAAGATTAATTAATTATATACTTGAAGATCAGTTTCATAATATGCAAGTTTATTCCATCAATCTGAGGGTCTGTCTTTATTCTGACACTATTCTGTTTTAGTGACTATTGCTTTATAGTACAGTTTGACGTTGGGGAAACAGACTCCTCTCATGAACTTTTTAAGCTATTTGTGGCGGTTTATTATTCCATATAAATTTCAAGAGTGTTTGACCTATGTCTTTGGAAAATGTCATGGGTATCCTTATTGGGATTGCATTAAAAATATCCTTATATTGGGCCCAGGAGATAGCATGGAGGTAAGGCGTTTGCCTTTCATGCAAAAGGTCATCGGTTCGAATCCCGGTGCCCCATATGGTCCCCCATGCCTGCCAGGAGCAATTTCTGAGCATGGAGCCAGGAGTAACCCCTGAGCACTGCCGGGTGTGACCCAAAAACAAAGAAACAAAAAAAATCCTTATAGAGATTGGATTAAATCCATAGTTATTTGGGTAGTAGTGTCATTTTAATTATCTTAATCCTCCCAATTCATAAGCATGATATGTGTCTTTGTGTTCTTTATTTTACTTCTTTTTTTTATTTGTTTGTTTTTGGGGGTCACACCCAGCAGCACTCAAGAGTTACTCCTGACTCTGCTCAGAAATAGCTCCTGGAAGGCTCAGGGAACCATCTGGGATGCCAGGATTTGAACCACCGTCCTTCTGCTTGCAAGGCAAATGCCCTACCTCCATGCTATCTCTTCAGCCCCCTTGTTTTTACTTCTTGAGGTAGTGCTTTGTAGTTTTCTAAACTCTTTAGTTGACTCCAAAGTGCTTAATTAATTTTCTGAGACACATTTGTGATTTTTTAATATCTATCATCTCTTCCATTATTTGTGTATAGAAAAGCCATGAACTTTTTTATATTTATTTTGTAGGCTTCTACTTTACTATATAAGTCTATTTTTTCAGTAGCTTTTCTGTAGTCTTTAGGATTTTTTAAATGCAATATAATGTCATCTGCAAACAGTGAGATCTTGACTTCTTCCTTTTCTATCTGGTTGCCCTTGATAACTTTTTCTTAATTGCTATGGAAAGTACTCCCAGTACTATATTGAATAGAAATGGTGAGAAGGGGAAAACTTCTTTTGAGTCAGATCTTAGAGGAAAGGCTTTCAATTGTTTACCATTGAGTATATTGCTTGTCATGGACTAGTGGTAAATGGCTTTTTACTATATTGAAGAAATTTACTTCTCTTTGTTTGTGATGTCTCTGCTTTTGGTATCAGGTATTTGGGATCAGGTATCTTCATAGAGATTTTTTGCGAGTGTTTCTGTTTCTTCAATTTCCTTAAAGAGTCTGAAAGGGATTGGCAGTAGGTTCTCATTAAAAATGAGAGGAATTCACTAATGAAACCATCTGGGCCTAGGTTTTTGTTTTTCAAAGCCTTTTGATTACCATTTCCATTTCCTCAATAGTGTTAGTTCTATTTAGGTAACCCACATCATTTTGGTTCAACTTTATGAGGTTTTAGGAATTTAAATTTAAGAATTTATCCATTTCTTCCAAGTTCTCAGATTTTGTGGCATAATGATTCTCAAAATAATATCTGATTATGCTTTGAATTTTTGTATTATCTATAGTGACCTTCCCTTTTTATTTCTGATTTGATTTATTAAATTTTATTTCTTTATTTGTGAGTCTTGCTAATGTCTTATTAATCTTGTTTATTTTTTCAAAAAATCATTTCTTGTTTTCATTGAACTTTTGGATTATTTTTTTTTTGAGTATTAAGTTCATTAATTTCTGCTCTAAATTTAATTGTTTCTTCTTCCTGCTTGCTTTTGGCTTATTTTTTAAAA
Source organism: Crocidura indochinensis (assembly GCA_004027635.1). Lineage (NCBI taxonomy): Eukaryota > Metazoa > Chordata > Mammalia > Eulipotyphla > Soricidae > Crocidura > Crocidura indochinensis. The sequence continues at coordinate 5,581 of PVKC010023321.1, forward strand.
CATTTTTATTGAGATACAATGATTACAAAGTTTTTCAAAATTGAATTTCAGGGACCAGGCGTTGGCGCTGGAGGTAAGGTGCCTGCCTTGCCTGCGCTAGCCTAGGACGGGCCACGGTTCGATCCCCCGGTTTACCGTATGGTCCCCCAAGCCAGGAACAACTTCTGAGCGCATAGTCAGGAGCAACCCCTGAGCGTCACTGGGTGTGGCCCAAAAAACAAACAAAAAAATTTGAATTTCAATCTTACAATACATGCCTTAATGGAGACCTTTCAGTTCTTTTAAGTTTAGCTTTGAGTCTGTAAAGTTCCTGAGATGTTGTGTAAGTAGTGTATCCTTCTTTCAAACCTGAATGAAAGTCTGGCTTGGTCAAGTATTCTTGGTGAGACATTCATTTTATTGAGTATTTTCTCTATAGCCCAGGCCTGGAAGGTTGCTGGTGAAAATCTTTTTGATCTTGCTACTTTAAATATTCTATCCCTATCTGAGGTTTTCATCTTGATGATTAGGATGTACCTTGGAGTGCTTTTATTTGGGTCTCTTTTAGCTGGTACTCTTAGGGCATCTAGGATGTGGGTGCAAGCACTCTTCAGTTCTGGGAACTTCTCAGCAATGATGCCTTGCATTTTTGCTTATTCATTGGAGTTTTCTTCCTGCCTCTCTGGAAAACCAATGATTCTTATATTGTTGAATTTGTCCCAAATATCTATTTTCTGTTTGCTTGTTTCCATTATCTGGTCATTTGTTTTAAAGCTCTTTTCCACTTTCTTTTGTTGTAAGCAGGTATTATGCAGCTCATCTTCCATTTCACTGATTTTGTCCTAAGCAGCTATTGCTCTGCTTGTGAGGCTTCCTAGTGAGTTTTTTTTTTTTTCACATACTAGATTTTTCAGACCTGTTATTTTATTTGACATTTTCCCTTTTTTATTCATGTTTGCTGTCCATTTGGTTTGTTGCATTTTTTTCTTTGAATTCTTTGAAGATCTTCCACACTTCCTCTTCAAAGTCCTTTCAGAGAGTTTATAGAGGTGGCTGATGTTGGTTGAGTCATCAAACTTCCATCTTCATTCACTCTGTTTGAGGGAGTTCTCTGCTGTCTTCCCAATGTGACCTTTGCAGTGTGTGGTGATATTTTTTTATGTGTTGTGGCAGGGCTCTTTGCCTAAGAGCAACGTGAGACCACAAAGAAAATCAGCCTCACACAGCCTCATTGCCCTTGTTGGCCCTCTCACAGGCATGCCACTGTGGGGCCCTCCAGTCGGGCTTAGCTTTAATTCACTCAATGCTAATGTCTGTTGTCCCTTGGGAAGATGGGTTTGGGCCACATGACAGCTCAGAGTCCTGCTGCACAGTGTTCTGCCTTAGGAGTCTGTAGTAGGAGTGCAGCTACTGGTATGACTTCATGGTCCCTCCAGTTGAGCCTGGTTTTGCATCTTTCCTTAGCGAAGATATCTGCAACCATAGCTCGGCCATTGCTAATGAGTCGATGCCACTTTTCACAATTCCCATCCCTGCTACTTTTTTTCACAATTCCCACCTCTGTTGTAGATCAATTCAGGTCAACACTTATTCTGTCATAGAGAACATCACAGCCAGTGTAGCTGCTTCCAGCTCAGTTTCTGTTCTCTAGTGTAGATCAACTACATTTTGTTTTCCTCAAAGATTTCCCTCAGTGCTTGATATTTGATCTAGTTACTTGCCTTTGCTCCTTCTCTAAATGCCTGGTCTCGTTGCTGGACACAGGGGTTTTGGGAATTTCAGGTCACTCAGGCTAGAGTTGCTCTTGGCATCTACAGGCTCCTCAACCCTACTGCTGCTGTCCCCCCCCCCCCCCCCGCCATTTTTCGCAAACTCTTTTCCAATACTTTCTAAATAGGCATTATTGATGTAGGTGACCATGGGTTGCAAAAAGTTCTCACAGTCCCTGAAATTATTCACTTCCAGCATGTGTTAAGGAATTTTAAGGGTGGAAACGTCTCTTCTGACTGTTCTCATTTTGCATTAAGTGGCAGGAAGCTTTTTCACAAAGACAAATCCCTTAGAATGCCCCAAACAAGAAATCTGTGACTTCATGAATTTTATAACTGGAGAAAGAGAGATCAGTTAACTGGTCTATGTGGTTGCAGAGATTGATAAAGGTTTTATATGCAAATTAAAGGTAGTGTAACATAAAAATGGTGTGCCCCCACAATTGACCACTAAAAAAAATAACAACAGCGTATGTAACCATTGAATTGAAATATTGCCTCTTTTTTTAAATCTAAAGTAAAATATTTGTGTTCTTATATATCCTTACACTACAGGAATAGAGGGTTGTTTAACTGCTCTGTAACAACCTTTGCAGGTAGGAAACAAAACCCTGCGATTTAATCTCTTCAACATATACCTTAAGGTCTCCTTTCTGATGTTAAGCAAACAAATGTACTTCCCACATGCCAGGCTGGTATCCCACTGCTAAGCCCCACCCATCACCTACGAAAAATTTCCTTTTTATTGGAATGTTCAGTTAATGATTAGAAAGTGATAGAAGAAATAAATTAAAACTAGTTCCATTCAGCTACTACTCTGTATTAAATTTCAGTTTAACCCTGGATTATTCTATCAACTTTCTATTTCTTTCTTTCTTTTTTCTTTTTTTTTGGCTAATAGACCAAGGATAGAGGATAGATCAGTAGAGAATGCTACTTGAAGTTTAATGACACAGACTAAGGCCTTTGCCTCCTGGACACAGAAGCAGAATTCTTCTGACTGACCCAACCACATTCTGCACTTCCATAGTCCTTAAGCATTTCTAACCAGCCCAAATTTTCTATTATCAAAAATCAGTTAACTGCATGATTTACTCAGACTGATCTCACTAGCTTAAATCTCCCAGTAAAACGTATCCCTAAGAGGAATGAATTGTTAAATTAGCTGAAATTGCACTTTTGAGAAACTGAAACAGGTGTGATTTGAATGCACATTTTACTTAGGTTTTAATGCCTGATAGAAAAAAGAAACTCGAGTAGCTAAAAGGAGTGTATTCTCTTTGCAAATTACTTATCTTACCCACGGTTTTGGATCTGTAACCCTAATGGTATCTTTTGATGCAGTGATTTAATTAAAATGTCTCGATTTCTCAAGCAATGACCAGCACCTGTCTCTATAGACATAAACAGCCATTTTACACTTACAATATTGTTGTATTTACACTATATACACAAAGTTGCAGTTGTCAAAAATCACAATCACATAACAGACTAAAGAAAATCTGATTAAAAGTTAAAGTATTTGAGGGACTGGAGAGATAGCATGGAGATAAGGCGTTTGCCTTGCATGCAGAAGGACGGTGGTTTGAATCCCGGCATCCCATATGGTCCCCTGAGCCTTCCAGGAGCAATTTCTAAGAGTAGAGCCAGGAGTAACCCCTGAGAGCTGCTGGGGGTGACCCCCCCAAAATTAAAGTATTTGAACTGAATACTTTTTATTCCCCTCTGAACTGAACATTTTAACTAAGCATATTTTCTGCATCTATCAAAATACTTTGCATCCAGTTTCTATATACACAATTTTCAAATGCCTAATAGTCTTAAAGAAATAATATTAGGAGCTTGTGTTCTGAACCTCATGTAGGTTTAAGGTATTGTCAACTCACACTTCATTCTGGGCTCCCCAACACCATACTCCAAATATAGGGAAAAAAATTCTTTATGGAGCTCTCTTATCTTTCTTCTATCTAATATTCTTTGAATAAAATTACTTCACTTTACACAGAGACAACAAAGTATATATTTCCAGAGTGATAGAATGAAATATGTATATTACTGAACATTCAATAACTTCTAGTGTATAAATAATTGCCATTAATAAGTGCATAACTATGTTAGATTCATACATTTTTCTAATAAGTGTATTTTATTACATTTTATACAGATACTCAGAAAATACTAACTTTTTTTGTTATTACTAACTTCTTTTGGACACACCTAGTTTTATTCCTCAGGATGTATGCCTAATTCACTCCTAAAGGGACAAGGGTATAAGACTTGGGGGATCAGGGGCCGGGTGGTGGCGCTGAAGGTAAGGTGCCTGCCTTACCGCGCTAGCCTTGGACGGACCACGGTTCGATCCCCCGTGCCCCATATGGTCCCCCAGGCCAGGGGCGACTTCTGAGCGCATAGCCAGGAGTAACCCCTGAGCGTCACTGGGTGTGACCCAAAAACCAAAAAAAAATTAAAAAAAAAAAAAGACTTGGGGGATCAAACTTGTGTCAGTTATGTGCAAAGCAATTACTTTACTCACATGTATTCTTTTGGGCCCTGAAAATTTTGTCACTTTTTAAAAACAATATATATTTTTTAACATTTTTACAAGAATTTTCTCCATATATAATTATTCTTCCAAAGTTTGGTTACCCTTTTGGGGTCAGGAGACTAGAACTGTAAGTACAAAGTTATATTCAAATAATAATAATAATAATAGATTTGTCTTTTTCACCAAGTTAACATTGACACGCAATGCAAAAAGCAGTGGAGGGTAAATGGTGGTGCCTTAGTAAGAATGAAGGTGTCAGCATCGACAATACTAATATCCATTGCATTCTTCACTGCTTGTCACTTGCTTGGCCAATTTTAATTTATAATTTACTTGGTGATGTAGTAAATATTAATTGTGTTATATCTCAAGACTTAGACTTCAATGCAACTCTTTTTAATATGCTCTGTAATGAAATGTGAAGTGCACAGAAAACACTTTTGCTGAATCAAAAGTCAGTGTTCCTGTCTCCAGGGAAAGTACTTTTGTCATTTTGGAGTTATGAAACTAACCAGAAGCATTTTAATAGAAGACTTTGTGATTTAAAAAAAGCCAGACAAATTATGCTTTTTCAGACTTAAAAATTTGACACACTTTCTTGAAAATGGAAAAGAAAAACCACCAAATTTTGTCTTTAGTGGACAAAGAGAACTTTAAGCTTTCAAATGAAAAGTTGAATTTTAGAAAGCTGTCTGGGCAACTTGACATTTCCCTGAAACTTAAAGTTGTCTAAAGATAGTTGATGATCTTTAGAAATGCAATACTTTTGTAATGCAAAAACATCAGTATTTGTCTGATCTGCATAACTCATTGAAATAATGTGCTTAAGTGACTAACATAATATTGCAAATTCATTTTAATTTAACGTTGAAAATTCATTAATGTGATTTCTGAATCCAAAGTGCTTTCAAAACCTATAACACATCAGAAATGACTACTTGGGCAAGGTATATAGTGGAAGATAATTTGTTTTACATATGGGAGGACCTCAGTTCAATTCCAAGCATTGCAAGAATCAATAAACAAAACAAAAACAAAAAAGAAACAAAAGAAAATATCGACCACTTATAGATAACAAATATTTTATTAAGGATACTTTTAGAAAATTATTTGAATTAGATTATTTTTCCGATTGCTAAAACAAACCAGCAAATTCCAATTTATAGCAAATCTCTTAGAAATCCAAAAATAGCTTACTACAATCATTCTACACCTCTGTATTTTTAAGTTCAAGAGGTGATTCTTGCTAAATCTATACAGAGGGATGTTTTAGGTTGATTCTAATGTATCTCTAGAATCTAGTGTTATAGCTACATCATAAAAATGTCTTATTTGCCTCATACTGTGATATAAGAGGATTATATCAAATAATAATTTTTAATAAAAATACCTTATTAAAATATTAACAGTTATCTGAGTTTTCAGCATGTTGCAATAATTTTGTCAGTGAAAGGTCCTGCCTTGACATTGATGACTGCTGACTAAATAGAGACATAATTGCTAAATGTTGGGTGGTTGTGTAATTTTTTTAAAAACAGCAATATCAATTTGCTGTATCAGTTTATTCTCTACTTTATGAAATATTTTTCTGTGGCATTTGATTATGTTTATTAGCATTTAACCCATAGTAGGCTCCTCATTTTGATCATCAATGCTTTCAAATATTGTCAAGAAAATTTCTGCAATATCTAAAATCTTTGTTTTCATGTAAATTTTATTATGACATCTTCACCATGAATGTTCCACTTATAGAAATCACTTCCTTTGCTCATTTATAAGCAAAAATTTCACATTATGGAGATTTAATTTGAATGAGATTTAAACAGGTTTGACACATCATTTCTTTCCATATCCAATTCTAAATCCCACTTTTTTTAATCCCACTTTTTTCTTCACTTATTTCATTTTTTTCTCCACTTTTTTTATTCTTTTGGTTTTTGGTTTTTGAGTCACACCCAGCAGTGCTCAGGGATTACTCCTGACTCTACACTCAGAAATAGCCCCGGGCAGGCTCGCGGTACCATATGGGATGCTGGGATTTGAACCAACGTCCTTCTGCATGCAAGGCAAACGCCTTACTGCTGTGCTATCTCTCTGGTCCCTTTTACTCCTTTTTTAATAGCTACTCTCTTTGTTGCTGATTTCTACCCTTTGAAGATAAATTTTATTATGTGTAGAATAAAATATTTAAAACTTCCATTGATTTTGAAACCTAGTACCACGAATCACATATATTATAATGACATCTAGAATGGTCAATTTTTCCAGAAATTTTCAATTAATTTTGCCTATATCCAGTGAAGGAATAACTATCTTTGGCAACTGTAGTCTTGTGAAGTGAATTTTTAATATGACCTGAAAGTCAGAATGATTCTTCCATCAGAGGCAGCAGAATGGATTTATGTTATAGAAATGACTTCTTTCTCTCATTTTGACAAACTACATTCTAATACCTTCAAAAATTTTTTTAACAGTTTTCTAACTTGTTTGAGCTTTCATAGAATTGATGAGACATAAAACCTTAGATTGTTGACCAAGTTTGGTTTAAGGCAGGGATGGATAACATCAGCTTCGCAATCCATATATGATTCATGAAACTACATAGAAAAACATGTATGTTTCTTGCCCACTGGTCATAGTCCATCTGTCTGGACTATATAACCTCTATATAGTTATATATTTGATCCATATTCAAATGGATTCCAGGGGAAAAAGTGGTTTATCATTCATACCTTAAGGAAATGCTGCAGGTTTTATGTAGATCATTGAAATTTTCTACATCTTAGCTGCTTATTTTTACTATTTATGTGTTCACTACAATAGAACTTTAATTTTTTATAGATTTTATTGAATTACTATGTATAACAAAGTAATTCATGATTGAGTTTTGAGTATATAATTTTCCAACACCAGTCCTTTTACCAGTGCCCACTTGCATCCTCAAAATTCCCAGTTCCCTCCCATCCCTTTGCTTGTCTCTGTGGCAGGCATCTTTATTTTTCTTTCTTTTAGTCTCTGTGGTTTACAATACTGGTAGAGCATAAAAAAATATGATCTTAGTATTTTCTCCTGGTCCTATTCTCCCACTCCACTCCCCATTTTATTTAAGAACCTTTCCTTTGCTTTTACAACTTAGCTAATTGATAGGAAAGGTCTGGTTTTACATATTGAATTTGACATGCCTTCTTTAATGAGCTTAGTCATTAATATCTTTGGATTCAAACTGAGAGACATGGAACTTTTCTTTTCATTTAAACAATTTGAAACCTAATTAATTTATTATCCTAATATGAATATCATGTCCCCCAAGAAGGAAGATAAGGAAATGCCCAGTTGGTAAAGTAGTGTGGACACATATCATTTGTATTAATTTTGTTCACTTACATGGGAGTAGTGTAGGTTCCCCAAAGCGAAGACAAAAGTAACATTAAAGATCACTGATAAACAATCTTGATTACATTTCTGTTATGAAAAATTGAAATATTGCAAAACTAAGCAAAATATGACAGAACAGAGTGAACACTTGAATTCATAAAATAGTGCTGGTAGACTTGCTCAAGGCATGGCTACCACAAATATTCATTTGTAAAAAGTGCAGCATCTGTGAAGTGCAATAAGATGAAGCAACACTAAAGGGCTTGCAGTTATTAATCATCTAATACAACTGGTTTTTTTCCAAGAAACTGATTATTTTTCTTCTAATTCTCTTAAGCTTCTCAGTCACTTTATTTGAACGATTTCTCTTCTAGGTTTTATAGCTTATGAATGTTCAAATCGTTAATATATCATTTTGTTTTTAAGTATGCTTATTTTTGGATCTTTACATAGGTATCAAATAACATTTTTATAAATTATGAATAAATTTATTAGGTAAATGAGTTAATTAATTTATTAATAAATTAAATGAGAAAATATTTTTGGGTGACATACTATTATTTTTCCTTTTTGCCCAAGGCAATCTTTGTGGATGCTGCAATGCAGAATCAAGTGATTATATATTTAGAAAGTCTTTTACATATGCAAAGAAAATATTAGAAAGGAACTATTAAAGATGCTATGATATGTCATACAAGTTAGTGAAACTCATAATAATACCTGAAAATATAGACTTCTTTTTTACATAAAAACATCTGATCCAAGTTAGCTGGATTTATAGCTGGCACCAGATCTAAGAGATACTAATTCAGGATTGTGTTTTGTAAGGAAAACTGCTTCAAATAGGGAATTAATTTCAAGTACAGAAGCAAATCATCATCATCATCATCATCTTCTTCTTCTTCTTCTTCTTCTTCTTCTTCTTCTTCTTCTTCTTCATCTTCTTCTTCTTCTTCTTCATCTTCTTCTTCTTCTTCTTCTTCATCTTCTTCTTCTTCTTCTTCTTCATCATCTTCTTCTTCTTCTTCTTCTTCTTCTTCTTCTTCTTCTTCTTCTTCTTCTTCTTCTTCTTCTTCTTCTTCTTCTTCTTCTTTTTCTTCTTTTGCTGAAGATAAGTAACACTGTCCTCTACCTAAGACCCCTGATTAAATAAAACCATACTTATCACCCAAATAGTAACCAATATATATACTATGATAGTTCTACTTAAGGCAGTTTGAGCAAAATTATTTTGAACTTTCAGGTCCACATGTACAATTCTTCAAGATACCATTTTTGCTGTTTTATTGGAATTTGGCAACAAAATATCAATGGTTCCAATGATTTTCTTGTCTTAAATTACTGATTTTAAAAAAGTATTTTTTAAAGTTAAGATTCATTTAATAAAAAATATCTTAGAATATATAACATTTTAATTTTGTTTAATCTCACCTAATTGTATTGAATAAAAATATATACATACTTAATAACCAATTTTGTACTATTGTAGATTGCAGGCGAGCAGTGTTGAGGAAATTCTGAAATTACCAGCATACCATTGTTTTCTGAGGGAAGAAATAAAAGATATCGTTTCAATTACTGAGAACCATAGTACATCTGACTGTATCATGGAAACATAGTCATCTACTTTGAGAAATGTACATTATAATAACAAAAATGTCTGGAGGAAGATAATTTTGTAGAAAGCATTAAGTAACTAATGTTTGACTTACTTTTAGAAAAGATTAGTAGATAAAATCAATCCTATTATCAAGAAACAAACAACTAATTTTGACAAAAGCAACCTCAGAATCATTACAGTCTGTATAAGAACAAATTTTAAGTGAGCATTTAAAATCCAGTGAAATATCATGTTATACCTGTGTTGTATAAAACTGTTGGGGGCTAAGAGTTACTTTAAAAATAGCAGTGTGGGGCCCGGGAGATAGCATGGAGGTAAGGCGTTTGCCTTTCATGCAAAAGGTCATTGGTTCGAATCCCGGAGCCCCATATGGTCCCCCGTGCCTGCCAGGAGCAATTTCTGAGCATGGAGCCAGGAGTAACCCCTGAGCACTGCCGGGTGTGACCCAAAAAAACAAACAAACAAAAAAAAATAGCAGTTTATGTTAGCAAGATGCATGCAAAATGGTAGGCTGATGGGAATATATTTTTGACAAGAAGCAGAAATCTATCCCTTTCTTAACACTAAAACAGTGACAGATAATCTAGAAATAATCAGTCTGAAGGTATAGAATATATAAGCCTTGAAATAGCTAAAATACTGAATGCAGTATTTTAAATCATTATAGGATACTATGGAAAGTTAGAAAATTAACCCAAGAATGAGACAAGTACATTGTTAGCAGAAAAGTTTTTTAAGGTGAATATTTTGTTTGTTTGGTTGGTTAGTTGGTTGATTTTTGCTTTTATTTGGGGAGGTTGGGGTTCATACCCAACTGTGCTCGAGGGTTACTCTTGGATGACCCAGGGGACCATATGAGATGCCAGGGATTAAGCCCGTCTACCAGTGCAAAGCAAGCGCCTTACCCACTGTGCTTTAGCTCAGACCCAGAACATTTAGTTTTAAAAGTGAAAATAGGTGTGGGGGGAATAAAAGAAAAGTGAAAATATAGGGTCAGAGTGACTGACGGTGCAAACGGTAGGGCGTTTGCCTTACACACGCTGACCTAGGATGGACCTATGTTGGATTCTCAGCATCCCAGATGACCTCTCAAGCCAGGAGTGATTTCTGAGGGCATAGCCAGGAGTAACCCCTGAGTGTCACCTGGTGTGACCCCCCCAAAAAAAAGTGAAAATATAATTGTTAGGTTATATTCATATAAGTAAAATGTCATGTTGCTCTAATAATGACAATGTTTGAGATATTCAGTATTTTCCAACATACTCTAATGAAAACTAAACCATATTTTCCTTTAAAAATTAAAGTTTCAGGGGCCTGATAGATAGCATGGAGGTAAGGCATTTGCCTTTCATGCAGAAGGTCATTGGTTCGAATCCCGGTATCCCATATGGTCCCCCGAGCCTGCCAGGAGTAACGATTGAGTGCTGCAGGGTGTGACCCAAAACAAAAACAAATTAGAGTTTCAGAAAGCATAGAGCCTAATAGCATTTTACAATTGGACAGATTCAATCGCTTTAATTACTTCACTTAAAATATTAGTATATGTAGCTGCTTGTATCTCGAAAAATCAAGAGAGAGTGAAGCACATTGGACAATGTGTTGCAGTTACCAGAAAGTTAAATAAAATAATGATTTTATTTTTTTTAAGTATAATATATGCTGTGTAGAAAGTATCTTATTCTGTTTGTTTGTTTGTTTGTTTGTTTGTTTGTTTTGGGGGGTTACATCTGACAGCACTCAGGAGTTACTCCTGGCTCTGCTATCAGAAATCGCTCCTGACTCGGGGGTCATATTAGATGCTGGGGATCAAACCTACGTCTGTCCTGGGTCAGCTGCATGCAACGCAAACACCCTACCGCTGTGCTACCATTCCAGCCCCCTTGATTTTAATCTGAGCATTTAATGTCTATACTTTTTTTGGATTTACATTTTATGAATTAAGTAACAGATATTATAGTAGGAATAGGGCATTTGCAAACTTTTCTTTATTTCATTTTGCTTAGAATATTATAATACATATCCATCCATTTAAAAGCAAATTTTATTACTTTAGTTTCCTAACAGCTGTGTAGTATTCCATTGTATATATGTACCTCTGTTTATTTATCCAGTCATCTGTTCTCAGGTACTTGGGTTGTTTCCAATTTCTGACTACTAGGAATAGTGCTGCAATGAAATGGAATGCAGAGGACCTTTCTGCATGGTGTTTTCAGGGTCCCAGGTTATATTCCTAGGAGGGTAATGCTGGATCATATAGAGGCTCAGTTTCTAATTTATTGAGGAATATCCATATTGTTTTTCAAAAAGGTTGAACCTGTCAACAAGTTGGACCAGCAGTAAATGAGAATTCCTTTCTCTTCCCATCCATGCCAGCATTGGTTGTTCTTACTCTTTTTGATGTGTGCCAGTCTCTATGGTGTGAGATGATATGTAAGAGTGCTTTCTTGAAAAGAAACGACTTTAGAGATTCTTTGGAAAACTAGAAAAACAGTCGAATAATTAAAACCATAAATAGTATAGTCATCATTACTTTTTTGCTTAGTAATTCTGCTTCTGATACATTTATCTACTCTATGGGTAACATGGGTAATATCAGTGCATATCACACTGATTAATCAACATTTCTAGATACTCTTATTCTCTGATAATAGTCATAGTCACTTGTGTCTTTTCTAAGGATGTTTTTTTGAAATACCATGGCCATTCTAAAGTAAAACTTTTTGGTTTTACATAG
>PVKC010023322.1:0-17318 GCA_004027635.1 Crocidura indochinensis
TTTTTTTTTTTTTTTGGTTTTTGGGTCACACCCGGCAGTGCTCAGGGGTTACTCCTGGCTCCATGCTCAGAAATTGCTCCTGGCAGGCACGGGGGACCATATGGGGCACCGGGATTCAAAGCGATGACCTTTTGCATGAAAGGCAAACGCCTTACCTCCATGCTATCTCCCGGGCCCCTAGAACTACCTTTTAATGGTTCTATGAACTCTGACACTTACTACTTTATATGTCTGTTCTCTTATCTTTGAAACTGACTAATATTAGTTTTATCACCTAACTCACTGGCTTTCAAAAGCACCTAGAGCTGAGCTACCTCTTTGTATACATGATCTTAATCAACACCTGAATTCTGAGGAGCCTAGGTAAAGAATTGGAAGATACCAAGTTAAATGAAGTAAGCCAAAATAAGAAGGATAAGGATATTACTTATATGTGGTATTTATAACAACTGCATTGGGGGAATGCCATAGTTTAAATGGGGGGTTCCTAGAATACTGTTGGACCAGAGTATAGTGAGGAGGAAAGAAATAGACAGATGTGAAGTAACTTGGTACAGATTCAGGTATGTTGGTAGTATTAAAAAGTGTCAGAACTAAATATCCAAACCACAGAGTCAATAATACTGAAATCAAGAGACCCAAACTTTAATAATCAAAATAAATAAGGTGCCAATTAATATGGCAGGTTTGGGTGGGAGATGTTCAATGGACTCTGGGAACATTGGTGGAGGCAGATTGATTATGGAGGTGGAAATGAGGCTGAAATATTGTATCTAAAACACGATTATAAATAACTTCAAGTTATTCATAGTGCTTTAAATAAAAATTAAAATATTAAGTGATTCTGAACTATTAAATTCTATCAGTGGGGTAAATGAAGTTGTATTTATCTACCAAATTCTTTAGAATTTAGCTATTAAATTTAAAAGGTGCTACTGTGATTGTACTTGCTAGTTATAGGATAGGCATTGGCTCATATTCTCTCACTAAATGCTGTTAAATATCAGGAAGAAGGCTCTCAGTAACATTTCTATATTACTTCTTCTTAATAATGACTGCATAGGTTATACAATCCTAGCAAGAATAATATTTAATATGTTAGTGTATATTTCATAAAATGTTTTAAGTCCTTCCTTGTAAGATTTGGAGAGAATATTCCATTGTAGAGGACAGAAATTCTATGAAATGCCTAACAGGTCACAAGAAAGTCCTCCTTAACGAACAATTCTTTCCCCAATGTGACAATCATGGAGGTTGAAGAACCTTGCTTTAATACAGTGGCTGAATACAAGGAATGTTAAAGTTCTTTATAAATCTGTGTTAAATGACTGAATAAAGTTTTCATGGAGAATGAATCCTAAAAAAGCTCTGTATTCAAACAATTGGTGTCAGCACAATAAAAAGACAAGTGTTTTTCCAATCCAGGTTTACATTAAAATTAGTCTATTCCTGGGATAAATGGTTTTTATATATTCCAAATCACATTCTAAAGCAGGCAAGTGGGTAGGGAAGCCCCCCCCCCTTAGTCCTTACAACCACACACAAACACACAAGGCAGCAAATTCTTGAGGTGGATAAAACCTAGAGACAGGATCTGAAGAAGTTACTTTATCATTGATAAATCTCACCTGGCATCACTATAGATCCAAAGACTGGAATCCCTACTGGGAGAAGCTCCAGTAGGAACAAAGGATATCAAAGAAGACTATCAACTACCCCCTGGCAACCACCTTTGCAACAGGATTCTTACTTAGGGGCAAAGCACTAAGGGGGGCAGGTTGGGAAAAGCCTATAAAAGTCAACTTAGAATAAAAGGAGGTGCTCACATGTGCTGGCTGGTGCATAGTGCCCAAGCTCATGTTGCCTGCATCTCCTCTCTTGACACGTGTACGTTCCTATTTTCATGCTGGGTTGTGTACTGGGCTCTCTATCTTTGAGAAGCCTAAGCTCTCTCCTGAGTCCATTATTTTTTACACTCTCTCTTTCTTATCCTCTCCCTCCCCTTTCTCAGTACCTTCAAATAAAATCTGTTCTTTCTTCACTGCTTGTCTCCCCCTGAATTTATTTTTTTTTTTTGTGAGGGAAGCAACAGACCCAAAAGACCTGGGCAAGGTCTAAGACTGACTTTGCTTTCTTTTTTTCTGCCTGAACAAGCTCTAGATTTTCTCAGTCATTTCCTTGGGTAGTTGAGATGGAAGAGGGGAAGCTGCAGAAACCCTTCTTAGGGCTGCCACCTTTCTCCTCAAGTCACCCTGGGGACCTCCACCAGCGTCACCTCTAATGGGTGGCATGTTTAATAGATGCTTTAGATTATTATTTCTAAAAAGGAGTTTTCTTAATAACTTTGGGAGTGGAAACAGATTGAATTAGGCCCTGGGAATAAGCAGAAAATAACATTAGGAATGCCTGTGGATGAGCCTTATTATCATGGTAGAGAAAAATACAGAGTTCACCATTTTTGGGAAAGAAAGAAAATCAGAGGAATTTATTCAATAATCTCTCATTTTTAGTCAAGACAATGTTGTCCCAAATAGAGAATTAGTAGGAGAAAAGTGAAGGACAGAATAAGTTAACATGTCATATAAGAAAAGATGTCATTGTGTTTGTCAGTCTTTCTGGGAGGTTTAAAGAAAGTACCATAGACTGGGTAACTTATAAACAATTTAAGTTTATTTCTTTTAGCTCTGAAAAATTCAAAATACCAGAAGATAAGATGTCTAAGAGGACTCACTTCTCAGTTCATAGATGTCTTCATTTTGTTTCCTTACATGGTTTAACGGATCTCTTCTTATAATGCTACAAATTACAATCATGAGGACTTTATTTTCATGACATAATCACCTCCCAAAATCCCCACCTCCTAAAAACCTCAAGGAGGGGAGACAAGGTTCCTCTCTGACCAGCAACTATTAAAAATTTCAAGAGTAGTACAAGTGACAAGATCATGAGAACTCCTTTATAAGGGTCATCAAACAATAGCAAAGTTCTATTCAGAACATTATGTAGCAGCTAAAAAGAACAAGATAATTCTGTATGTTACAATGCCAGAGTCCAGCCCTAGGTGAACTGACCTGAAGAAGGGATGTGGCAGGGATTCGTAAAATAATACAGAACTATGAGAGAAAAGCATGGGGGTAAGGGGGCTTCCAGCCTCATGGACTGAGAAGCCCATAATGTCCTCAATATACAATATTTATTGTTTAGTGTCAATCAACATGGGAAGGAGGGCAGATGTTAATAAAGTACATATATAATGCTCATCAGGCATAAGTGGGTCTTTATATCTCAAAGGGGGTGTGTGAAGGGAAAAGGAAAGTAAGGCAAAGTCTTTGTGGATTGTCTTCCTCTATGGGAAGACATGGGGGACATGGTAGCCAAAAGAATGAAGACAGAACCCCCAGCAGATAAAATGCCTGCATTCAAGGAACTCAAATTAAGAGTTTATAAATCATCTCTTTCCACCACTCTCCTCAGACTATCAACTTTTATGCTCAATTTATTTATTTCTTGGATGTCTTCATTTCAAGTATAACAACATGTAAGATCACTAAGGTATACTGTTAAGGAGAAAAGGGGGGAAGTATACTATATAGACCTTGAAATTATTTCTGTGAAAGTAAACACTTAAGAGTTGGCTTTTTAAAATTTATACATAAATATACACAATAATAAATAGGAAAAAACTGTGAAGAAAAGGTTTTGAGGTGGAGGGAAATATAATGAGGAGGCAGTGCGTGTACAATTGCATGTTTATAATATTTTTACATAGTAACTGTATAATTACAAAATAAATACAGGAGCAAATGGAAAATCCATAGACATAGTAAAAATGCACTGAAGCATTATGGGGTCATTGTGTTTCAAAGAAAAACTACTGAAATTTTAGTAAATAGAAAATGACACACTGTGGGAATTAGTTCCCCTAAAAAACCCAGCATGGGAGTATATACCCTCTGTAAAATAGTTTTTGTGTTAAAATGCAAAGCATTTGCAAAAGTGCAACCAGAATAAAATAATATAGCAGGAAAGAATAAAATAGATGACAAAATATTACTACTGCAAAAATGTACCAGATAATTATAGAATAAAATTGCTTAGGCCCTTTTAGATGTAGAGTCAGAGTGGGCAAAATTAGAAAGCTGTCAGGATTAGAAAAATTAGAAACTGTCTATATTGCAAGGGTGAGATTTTTTTTAGGGGAAGACCACACCAGGCAACTCTCAGGGGTTACTCCTGGTTCTGGGCTCAGAAGTCACGCCTGGTAGCCTCAGGGAATCATATGGGATGCCAGGTTCCTTCAGGGTCATTTTCATACAAGGCAAATGCCCTACCACTGTTCTAGCACTTCACCCTCCAGCAAGGGTACCTTCTAATAGTTATGTAAGATACCCAAGTTTCTGATCTCTACATATCCTGTGTATGCTGATGTGCTTAATAACTGTCCTTTTGTCCCTATCAACAATGGGAATCCCAGGGGAGTGGGTGGTAAGCAGTAATCTATTGAAAAAGAGCTTGTGAGATCATTTATTTCTGCCAAGTTTATCTTAAATTGGGACAATTGATTTGTGTTTCTCTCTCTCACTCTCTCTTTGTTTTTTGGGGCCACACCCGTTTGATGCTCAGGGGTTACTCCTGGCTAAGCACTCAGAAGTTGCCCCTGGCTTGGGGGGATCATATGGGATACCAGGGGATCGAACCGCGATCCTTCCTTGACTAGCTCTTGCAAGGCAGACACCTTACCTCTAGCGCCACCTCACCGGCCCCTATATTTGTCTCCCTTTATGTGTTTGTCTCAGTCTCTGCATGTCAATCCCTTTAGCTTTAGACAAATCAAAACATGTTGACAGTTGCCTTCTTAGGGTGTTGTGGGTAGCATCCACAGAGACACAATTTTTTTTTGGGGGTCACACCCAGCAGTGCTCAGGGGTTACTCCTGGCTCCATGCTCAGAAATTGCTCCTGGCAGGCACGGGGGACCATATGGGGTACTGGGATTCGAACTGATGACCTTTTGCATGAAAGGCAAACGCCTTACCTCCATGCTATCTCCCGGACCCTACAGAGACACAATTTTAAATAAGTGTAAGATATAAATAAAAAGGACATTTTTTAATGCTGGATTAGCTGTCAACCTCTTTTACTCGCAGAGTTCTCAGGCAACTCTACTACATAGTATCATGTAACCTGTTGGGTTTATGAGCCTTGAAATCTCACGAACTTTATTTGGCATTTTAACTTTGCCTTATTGCTGGTCACTGTCACAAAGTCTCTGAGTTTATAGTCTGCCTGGTGTCCTGAGGGGTCTTGTCTTTCTGGGTTCTGGGCTAGGGGTGTTCTGAAAACTTTGATTTGTTCATTTTTGGTTTGGGGGCCACACATTGCAATGCTCAGGGATCACTCCTGGCTTTGCACTCAGAAATTTCTCCTGGCTGGGTTAGGGTGATGCCAACAATGAAGCCCAGGTGGGCCATGTGCAAAATAAGTGTCCTACCCATCTTATTGCCGTGGTCCCAGCCCTGGAAACTTATAGACTTGTTCAGTGATCTGTGTTGGTGCTTTTCTTATAGAATACAGAGAAGTTTTGAAATACAGAAGTTAAATTAAAAAGTGAATTCCTCACACCCATATGCATTAATTTAAAAAAAACTACTGCTAATTTATCAGTAATGCAATCACATGATTTAAAACTAAATCTCCTAAATAACTCCTTCGGCAGTGACTTATGGACTATGTCAAATTTATTGGATAACAACAACAGTCATTTTCTCTTCGTAGAGTAGGAGCCCTTCAATGTTTCAGTTGGATATGTGAGTATACGTGATTTTCTGTGCATGTACCTTGTCTAGGTAGGAAGGGACAGACTACTTTAGCAGATATGGGAGCTTTGGACTAGGAGACATCATGTTAGGTGACTGATTCTGGTCTTTAAAAGCCTTAGTAATTTCCAAATTTATAAAAACCGAACATAATGAGAAAATAGATCTTCCACTTTCCCCTCACTTTTCTTTTTCGACCCTGCCTGATACTACATTCTTCCATTGACTTCCACTTCAAATTCCGTAAGAAATAAAATTTAAGAGAAAGTAGGAGAAAGAGAACCTGGATCTGTTTATAAGAACATTGACTTTCATCTATTTTTGATGTATTTAAGTACCTAGACATATGCCTATTGTATAATATTATGGTGGTAGTTTTGACTATATGACTCTTCTGGTCTATGAAAATAGATTATTTTTATTATCTGACATTCTCTTCTACTTCTGAAGTAATATAGACCTATAGGTAAAGATTTTGTACCTATTCTATTCCATTTATTTCTAGGTACTTGATGTTTTGGGGCACTATTTTGGATGGGGTACTGTCTTTGAGCTCTTTCTCTTCTGTATTACTACTTGCACATAGGAGCATAACAGATCTTATTTATTTATTCATTTATTTTGGTTTTGGACCATTCACAACTGAGCACTTGGCAATGCTCAGAGGACCATATGTGATACTGGGGATAAGATCAAGGTCAGCTGTTTGCAATCCAAATGCCCTAATTACTGTACTATCACTCTAGCCCATAACAGATATTTTTTGTGTTTTGATTTTGTACCCTGCTAATTTGCTAATTTTCTGTATTGGTTTGTTGTATCTAAAACATTTTAGTTGAATCCTTAGGGTCCTTTAAGTCTATTTTCATATAGTATGGAAATAGTGATAGTTTGACTTCTTGCTTTGCCTCTTAGATCACTTAGACTGCAAGGATACCAGCTTTCCCCACTTTTATTCATTTACATCTCAAATGGCTCCTTCTGGTTGTTTTTCCAGAGCAGATCACAAAAAGACAGAAATAGAAGCAAGATCAATTTAGAGACTGTAGCAATCAACTTGGCAAGAGATATTAGGTTCTTAGCTTTTGCTAAGATGAAGTAAGATTGCTGGTAGAGGATAAAGATTAACTGATGGATTTTTCCCAATCCATATGAGATAAATATAAATATAAGGTACACATAAGTGACCTAAGAAATATAAAGCTAAGAATTCATGACATTTTATGATAATATGTGAATAACATTTAAAATAGTTTAGCTACTGTTGTACGTGAACTCTTTTGTTGTGTCCAGAAACACTTTCTTCAAAAATGAACAAAAGTGGGGACAATGAAATCCCTGTAATTCACTCTCACCTATATGTGAGTGGGAATGGCAGTGCCTTCTCTTCTCCAGTGGTTTCCTTCACCAGCAGCACAGCAGCACAGTGCTAGAAATAGTGTCCAATATTCAATGATGGTTTAAAGCTAGTGTTCCTACACCCTAGTTTTGTTATATTACATTTATACCTGTATTTTAATTACTCTATGCTTTCTATGTTAAATGCCATCTTGTCCTTCAGTGTCTTCTTTTTTTTAATTTTGTATTTGGGGTTACATCAATGTTGAGTACTCTATGCTCAGGGATCACTCTTGGCAGGGGTCAGGGACCATATCTGGTTCTGGGTATAGAATCTTGGTTGTACATGAGTAAAATGACAAGTGTTATATTTATTATACTATCACTTAAATCCTGGTCTTTAGCTTATAAATTATTTTAATATAACCTACAACTTTGCACTGGTATTTAACTAAAACCAAATTGACTTTATTGCCCAGTTTTCAACTTCGTTCTCTTTCCTAGCTTGTTCTTCGAAGTTTGTCTATCAACGTGTACTTTTATGCCATTTTAAAAGCTACAACAGAAAAATATTTCGTGGACACCAATTAATGGAGCTAAGTATTAGCCATTTCTCAAAGTTCTAGGTATGCTTATACATATGGATTATATATATTACATATGTTTACATATATTATATTCTGTTTCTTAAACTCTCTGGGATATCTTAAATTTATGCTGACTGAATGTGTTTTGTGTGTAGTACATTCCAAGCAGTATTTACTATTTAGAAAATAGAATATCATAATACAATGAGCAAATAGTCAAATGGATATTGAGTGGAAATAATGATCTGACCTAATTATCAAACCCAAAGTCAATGACAACAGAATCAAGATGTAAAACAAGTTATATACAAAGAGGACTGGTTACACTAGCAGTCCAGGAGGCAAAAGGGGAACTATCGGATGCATGGTGGGAACAGGGGTGAAGGGAGGTTAACACTGGTTCAATCTCTAGCTTCCCATATGTTCCCCGAGTCAGCCTGGTGTGATTCCTGAGTGCAGCTAGGAGTTGCTCCTGTGAACATCCATGTGTGGCTGAAAAACACAACAAACAAACAACAAAACAAAACAAAATAAAAAGGGTCGAAGAGATGTGGTCAAATCTAGTTTGAAACTTGGCATTACATGCAGGCACCAGGACAGAGCAATATAGCATTTAAACACTGGCCCATTTGACTGTAGAAAACCCCCAGGCCTTATGAAAAGTGTTAAGGAGACCCTTTCAAACACAGAGTTACCATATCATCTAGAAATTCTAAATATATATACACCAAATCAAATTCAGGAACTAAAACATATATTTAATGTCAATAATTGAAGGCCCTACCCACTGTTCTATACATTCTAACCCATCTTTGGCCCTTTTTAAAAAATAAATTGAAACATCCATCCAACTCTCATAGTGCTATACCATTTTACATTTCCAGCAACAGTGGGAGTTACAGATTCTCTATGCTTCTTCTAATGCCTGTTGTTTTTTTTTCTTATATAAATAATAGTAATCCTCTTATTATGAAGTTATGAGGGCCCACTGTTTGCACCCAAAATAGTAGAACTGTGTTCAACCTTTACTTCCTAGCTTATAAGAACCTTTTAAGTTTCACAAGTGCTAACTTTAAAAAAATTTTTTTGTGATTTTCATTTGCATTATATTCAAAATGATATTAAATAACCCTTACCCCTATGCTTACTGGCTATCTTTGAAGAAATGTTTAAGTTCCACCACCACCACCCCGCCATTTTAAACTTGGGTTGTTTGCATTTTTGCTTTGGATTTATAAATGTTTAAAAATTTGAATATTTTATTTAAATAAAACATTTCAGCAAACATCAATGCGTAAAACAGAAATATTTTTAGGTATAATTGGGGAGGGGATAGTGATACCACTAATGTTGTTTCTTAGCTGTTCAAAACTGCCTCTTCACATCTAAAAGGGAATCTGTGATTCAGAATATCTGAGGAGACACAGATTTGCACAAAGACTCACCTTTATGTTTTACCAGCTTCAAATATTGACTATGACAAGAGAAATGTGGGGCTTTTTACAGGAGTACGTTAGTGTTGTTCTATGTCACTTAGTTCCCAAAGACACACATCATATTGATCCTTCCACATATCAAGGGAAGCTCATAAATTATTGGGAAAATGTCAACAAAAGTGAAGAAAATGACACAAACACTGCCAGACCAAGAGGAAGACATTTGCAAATTCATGTCCCTCAGTATCAGGAGATTCCCCAGAGGCAAAGTAATTTTTGATACCAAATCAGTCTTTAATCATATTGTTATTTATCACAGTTGCTGCTCAATTTTGCTTAAACCTTCAGAACTTGTTGCATCAGGAGAATTTATTTTATTCTTATTGAGGCAGCATAGTTATAGTGTAAATGTTGATGCTTTTGGCATACAAAGTTACTGTACCATTACGGAAGTGCAAAAACCACTCCAGCACTGTTTCTAGGTCGCCTCTAAATCCCCATCCATTAGCAAGTAGAATTTTTTTAAAGTTAGCGTTTGTGGGGCTTAAAAGATTCTTTTAAGCTAGTACGTAAAGGCTGAACTTAGTTCTACTATTTTGGGTGCTAACAGTGGGCCCTCAGCCAAGGTATACGTCTCATCTCTACTAGAAGGTTTTATTCCTGATATGGGTAACAATGCTCAAGATTTTCATGTTCTCCTTTGTCCTTTTTTTGTAATTAAAATTCTCCAATCTGTAGTCATCCTGAAAAGCAAATTTCCTCCCATACAGAGACCACGTTCTGTTTGTGAGCAAGTGGGAGGCCCCTATATAGAATACACAGCACTGGGGGCCGGGCGGTGGCACTGGAGGTAAGGTGCCTGTGCTAACCTAGGAAGGACCGCGATTCAATCCCCCAGTTTCCCATATGGTCCCCCGTGCCTGCCAGGAGCGACTTCTGAGCGAATAGCCAGGAGTAACCCCTGAGCGTCACCGGTGTGGCCCAAAAACAAAAACAAAACAAAAAAAAGAATACACAGCACTTTTACTTGCTTTGAGTTTTGAATAATTGAGACATTCGCAGGAATCTGAAAACAGCAGTCTAAGGTATCATACCTAATACTTGTAAAGACACTAGCATGCAGGATAGAGCTTAGAACTCTAAGAAAGTGGCTTCTCCAGTATCTTAGCTTTCATTTCGAGAGATTTACATTCACCTTTAACCATAACTGTGCTTTACCACTGCAGGGCCCTCTTTTAGTGTCAGCCCCATTCAGCAGCAAAAATCAGAGCATAACACCACAAAAATTCTTTGTAACCTGTTGGGGGAAAAGACAAGAGATTAAGATGCACAGTTTCTGTCTTAAACTTGTCAAAGCAGGCAAGATGTCCTCCAAACCCATCTTTCTCACCACAGGCATAGCACAACACATGGAGAAGACATTTGCAGTTAGGAAGAAAGGATCCTAAATATCCCCCCAAATTACTTTTCTTTCCCTTCACTTCTATGTCCATAGAGAAATGTAAGTAGTATATGGGGGCTGTCCTGTTCCCACTTTGATAAAACTACTTCCCCCAAAAGCAATCACTGAATCTGCTAACAAGTATTAAATATGGTCAAAAACTCTCTAGATGAAAGTGTTAAAAGACTATTCTTATTTAAGTTCCTAGCATCAATATTTTGCTATCCCTGAGGATGAAAATTCATACACTATTTGTTTTTGCCCTTTCTCAAATGACATGCAATCTCAAGTCACTAATTCAAGGGTATATAGTAATAGCAAAGGACAAAATTAATATACTTCAGCCATAGCATGCCGTTAAGTGGGATGTAGTCTTCCCATTTCACATTTCTACTACAACGTTAAAGTTTTCTATTAAATTCTTCTTGAATTTTTCAGGTAAACATCCAAAGAAATGGGACAATAAATTTATTAAGTTCCAAAGTACCTAAAGTTCAAAATAAAGAAAGTTTTCTTATCCTGATGAAAGTTCAAAAAGATTAAAGGCAAATATACTTTCCTAGCTTGTGATGCTGCCTGTTTGTTTTGATTTGGGTCCACATTTCACATTGTTCAGGGCTAACTCTGGACTCTGCACTAAGGGCCATTCCTGATGGTGCTTGGGTGACTATCTGTATTGCCAGGCATCAAAATCAGGTGCCTTCCTATTTTTTCTCACTTTACCTAATTCCGCTGTCCTAAACAAATTTGTCATAGCCTGTAGAAAGTCATAGTTCCTCAGCATTATTGTTTTGTTTTGGGGACCACGCCCAGAAATATTAAGGGATTACTCCTGGTTCTGCATTCAGAAATCACTCTTTGACACTGCTCGGGGGATCATATTGGATACCAGGGATGGACCCTGTGTTGACCATGGTCAAAGAAAGCATCTTACCCACTGTATTATCTCTCTAGCTTCTGTTCTTCAGTATCTTTAACCTCCTACTAGAATGAATGTGATCTCAGTAGAAATATTCTTAGTTCAATGCCTGTTCTCTGATGTTTCAAAGTCTTCAGTGAGTTAATAAGACAAGATAGTTATATCACTGGTTCCATACATTCCCAATTAACAAACTCTAGTCACTTTATGGTTCATAATGATCCCTACATCATTGAGTTCAACCCTTTGAAATCTTTACCTTGTGTGCAGAAGGGATCTAGTGTCTTGGTTTTTACAAAAAGAATCCATCACAGTGATAAAGTTTCGCTTTAATAAGTAATTAGATTACATAAGACTAGAGCTCTCATATATGTAATATTTTCTCATTCTCTGTTTTTTTCTACTTGCAATTTTTGAGAAGATGAATCCCTCTGACATGTTGAGAGCTATCCTACTAAGAAGCCCACTAGACAGCAATGTGCCAGTAAGGTGTGAGGCCACCAGTTCAAGTCTTTAAATTGGCATGGAACTAGATCCTCTCTCGTTGGAACCGGCAAGTGATTATAGCCCTGGCTAACACTTTGGCAGAAACCTGTGAAGGATTCTAAGATAGTATGTCCAGCTAAGTTTCACAGGATTTCTGTCAGCATTAACAGAGATAATAAATGCTTTTGTTTTAAAACACTAAATTTTGGGATAATTTGTTAAAGCACCAGCAGGGAACTTGCACACAGGGCAAGACTTAGTTCTCAAGAAACTTATGCCAGGAAAAATTATATTATCAATATTTAATACTCAGCACTGTTCAAAATTGTAGCAGAAGCAGTATTGTATAAAACAAAATATGATAGATCAAAAAAAATTCTTGGGGCCGGATAGCAAGCACAGCAGTAGGGCGTTTGCTTTGCATGCAGCTGACCCGGGACCTGGTTCAATTCTCAGTATACCTTCTGGACCCCCAGCCTGCCAGGGGCAATTTCTGAGTACAGAGTCAGGAATAATCTCTGCACACTGCTGGGAGTGATCCGAAAACCAATAAATAAATAAAGTTTTAAAAAGATTCTCATTTTAACCTTATGATTTCAGTGTACCCAGAATATATGGGTTCCATAATCTGTGAACTTCAATTTAATTTTAAGAAATGTATCCTCAGGAATTTAATTTTGAAAAAAAATATTGGGGAGCCGGGAGGTGGCGCAGGAGGTAAGGTGCCTGCTGCCTTGCCTAGGACGGACCACGGTTCGATCCCCTGGTTCCCTATTGGTCACCCGTGCCTGCCAGGAGCGACTTCTGAGCGAATAGCCAGGAGTAACCCCTGAGCGGCACTGGGTGTGGCCCAAAAACCAAAAAAAAAAAAAAGAAAGAAAAAAATATTGATTTTGGTCTTGTGTATTTATTTTATTTTTAAATTTTCAGTTCTGGGGTCACACCTGGCTGTGCTCAGTGCTTACTTTTGGCTCCGCATTCATTCAGGGATCACTCCTGGCAAACTGGGGGGCCACATGGGTTAATGGAAATTGAACCCAGGTTGACCACATACAAGGCAAGGGCCCAGTCTTGTCTATTAAAGGCCCATTTTATAATTATGAAAATCAGATACTTGGATCAATATAAACCTTTACAGGCTGCCAAGTTTCAAATATTTTGTCTACATATTGAAGCCCAAGCTCTGCTATGTGACCTGGTTCTACCTAAGATTCATCTCATGTTATTTCAGTCTGCTAATCTAGTTGTTTTTTTTTGTATCCATACTCTTCATATCCGTATCAGATGCTTGGATAAGAGAAAGTTTTATGCTTCAACCTTTCTTGTACCCAAAGATAGTGAAAATAGGAGAAATATTTTGTGTGCAATTAAGGTGGAAATAACATTATTTTATAATTGTATTTTCAGCGTTAGCTCTAAAATCTAATATTAGAAAATATTTTGTAGGTATCTAAATTTACAATAACCTGAAACTGAGCAATAAAAAATCTTAATAATTACATGTCTTAAATTTTTGAGAATGCAATATTTGATTTAGATAATGTTAAGGCTAAATCTTCTGTTACTTCTTTGATAGAATATTTAATATTTGTGGTTTCAGCATTATTTCAGAGAGACAAAGTATTGACATCCATTTAGTTTCCCTGTTTGGATTTTCTCCATATCAGGGATAAAAAACGTTTCTCATACAAGTAGATAGTAGAAAATGTCACCAAGAACCGAATAGCTTTGTAACTGAAAGACAGATATTCTTTTTTTCTGGTATCTAAAATTGAGGCAATGATTGCATTTTATATTTGGATACCAGAGTGGCATAAAAAGATAACTCAATCAGGTTTCCACTTTCACAAGAATCAAATGACATCATCCATGAAGGAATTATTAATCCAAAGGTTACCTTTATGAGAATCTCAATTTCTGGACAACAGTGACAAATTTGGAACCAATCTCATTAAATGTTTCATTATTATATCTAAAATTTTTCAGTTGACATGAGTAGCAACAAAAATATCTTACAAAAGTGTTAATATTTCTATAATTTCCTCTTATACATGACTAAAACATAAATCCAGATTCATTTCTAGTGCATCCATTTTGTTTCATAGAATAAATATATTTATGAAAATTTCCTAAAAATATATTAAATTAGTTGAGAAAGCCACCAGATATGTAGGCTTGATCCAGCAATGATCTGTTAGGGCTAAGTTTTCTTGCATAAATTGTATTACATTTGCCATCATTTCAATAAGGCATAAAATAATTCATCTTTTTGAAAGTCACCTCCCTTCTACATTCAGAAGGAGACATTGGTGGTAAGGGTCCATAGTTTTACACAGCATTCTGAATGGACAAGTGTTTGTATCAGGACATGAATTTTATTTTATGAAATCCAGAGTCACTCATCAGAGTGTGCAGCTCAGTAATAAGTTTATTTTCAAATATATATTCCTGATGAATCATGCAGTGACCGGACAGTTTCTCTAAGAGCAACATCCTTTATTTTTGCAACTATAACTGAGTGTCTCCAGTCTCGGTCCCCAAATTATCATAACCATTTTGAGTGCATTCTGATGTATTTGCCAAAGTCTGCAAACTCTGCACCTTAAAGCACTAAATAGTTCTGAACATGTGTGTCATCCTGGTAAGTCAAACCAACAAAGGATTCCTTCTTTATGATCTTTTCCTTCACTCTACCTCACGAAGCAAGTAAAATCTCATTCTAATTATCATAGTTGAATCAAGTTGAATCATAACATATTTCATAACTATATGTGGTCATGTCAACTGGTCTTTAAAATGTGTCAGAAAGCTATAGTCTAGAAGGCAAACATAGGGGCCAGAGTGATAGCACAGCAGGAGGACGTTTTCCTTGTAAGCGGCCGGACTTCCATCCCTTGATATCCCATCTGGTCCCAGAGCCAGGAGTGAAGAAAGCAAAAGTTCTCAAGCAGTTTCTAAGAAGCAAAGTTTTCCTAACTTCTCACCAATAGTGAACTTTGTTTTCACTTTATGCATTTGAAGAGCAAGCCAATAAAATTTGATGAGGACTAGGCCTGAGAGAATAAATTTGAAGTAACATTGCTGAGGAGGATTACAAAAGTGAGACAGAAATAAGAGAAAAAAGCATGAAGTCAAAGAACTAACTGCTTAGTGGTCTGAGAGACTGCCCTTCATGTTCAATATTAATTTCTGAGAATAAGGAATCATTAGAAAAAGAAAAAGGGAAGGAGAACATACCTTTGTCCATTGCTAATCTATGCTAATTTAACCAAAGTAAACCTGTTTCATACTCAAGGGCGACAACCTTTCTTTTTTTTTCTTTTCATTTCTTTTTCAAGAACTTAACTCAATGGGTGCTTCCTCTGGGAGAAAGAACAAAGGAAAAGTCCTCACAGGATCCGTGCCTTAGTGGTTTTCTATTTTGGCACTGGATTCTTGGATTTGAGGTGTTTGATTTCAGTCCCTCTACTTTTTTTCTCTCTCTGCCTGTATTAACCCTGTGTTCCCAGCAGAGTTACTTGAGGCAAGTCATTGCCGTACTAGCCACTGCCTTCTACTCTTTTGACTTTTCATCTGTTTGGGTAATTTCTTTTAAATCCAGTGGCAGCACAGCAACAGTGATGTGAAGAGGGGTGTTCAAAATAATGCAAATGTTTACTGGGAAGCTGGAAAGGGCCCACATAATCTAGCTGCACAGTTCGAAAAAGACCAAAGAAAGAAACCCAGGCGGAGTTGCGGGAGTCTCGTGGACCCGGAGCCGCGGTGCCCGCGCCGTGCTCTGCCCTGTCCTCTGCCCCGGGGCCTAGCAGAAGCGGGGTCGTCCGAGTCCTTCTCGCCTGCCAGACCCGGAGGACCCACGCGAGGAACCGCCCAAAAGATGGCATCGGAGGTAAGACCCGGCTGGGGGCGCGGGTCCCCTGGTCTGCAGAGCGGGGACCGTGCCCCTATGGCCAGCTGAGGTCGCAGGGGTGGCCTCGTATCAGATCTGCCGCCTGCTTATTATCTTCGTCTGCTCCAGGCACATGGCACCCGCGACACGTGCTGTCTCTGTCTGTCTGTCTGTCTGTCTGTCTGTCTGTCTGCTTCCTCCCTCCCTGCTGTCTGCTTTTGGGGTGAGCCCAGGGCACAGTCACCCACGCACACAGCTGGGTGTGGCCCCCGATGGGAAAGGTTCCGATCACTGCCTCGGCTCCCTTTCCATGTATGCCCTTCCCCGTCGCCCTCCTATGTCAGCACCTTTCTCTGTATGACAGTGTGCACAACAGAACTGACTGTATGGATGAGTTGGTTGGGAGGAGTGTGAGGAGGTCAGAGCCTTGTGGCCCCTGGTGCCCAGTGCTCGTTTCCAGCCCTTGCACTTCTGGACTCTCTTCTTGACCTCAGCGTGAGCAAGGGCCCCTGGCTCTTTTCTCAAGCCTCAGTTGGTTGTTTTGCCAAATGAGATAATAATAGCCATCTGCCTCTCTGTAAAGTGCTGTGTTATGAGCTCCTTGCTTTGAACCTTTTACTTGGTTCCAATAACAGCAGCCCTGGGCCTGGGAAACAGGGCGTTTGGTTCAAGTCCCTTCTGTCTTCATTAGCTGTCAAGTCACTCCTTTTTTTTTAATCTTTTTTGCCTCATCTGGTACATCTGCTAGTGTCTGGCTTAGGTGGAGGGCAAGGGAGCAGGGTCTGGACTTTGGAGTTAAATAGACTTGATTTCTAAAGCAGCCCCATGACTTGCCCAGACCTCTTTCCTGGAAACTAAAGACAGCAGTGCCCACTTCAGAGGAGGGTGTGACTGCCTGTGGCATCGAAGCAATGCTGGTGCTCAGGAAACGGTGATAGTGTGAGACTGAGCGGAGCAGCAGTAGCACTGCCCTCAAGCATTACCAACTTCAGCCCAGCTTCACCCCGTGTCTCTGCTCTAAAAATCATTCCTAGATCATATCCATGCCGAAAGGGTCATCAAACTCCCAATTGTGCCCTGACTTGGAGCAGTGCCCTCCCCCACACTGGGCCTTTCCTTCCCCTCTGTGCCTCCTCATATGACATCTACCTCAGTGGGGGTTCCTCTTAGGTCTGCAGTGGAGTAAGGAGCATGAGGCCACTGTTGACCACTGCTTGACCAGGCGTTGTCCTGTGGTCTGGCACTACTTGGTTTGGCGCTTATTAACTAGCTGTTATTACTAACAACCAAGCTATCCTATTGGATAGAAGCCTGCTGGAGGCGGTGCCCGGCCCTGGCTGAGCTCCCAATGACTGGCTAGTCCTTGTTTTCTGGTCCCAGTGGTCAGGAACAGGAGTCCACAGGGTA
>PVKC010023323.1:0-17339 GCA_004027635.1 Crocidura indochinensis
AAATGATATGATTTATAGAGACTCTCTAATTGTATATAATCTGATGATAAGACCATTTGAGAGTAATGCTTGTAGATATTCTAGCAAATAAACAAATATTTATTGATTCTTTTCTAGAGCTATTCTAAGTATTTGTACTTAAGTTAAGATTCCTCCCTCAAGAGAAATAGACACAGACTAGTCCCACTCATCTGTGAGATTTGAAAAAAATAAGACATTATTGTAATAACACCCAGAGACAATCAAGATAAGGGCTGGATGGACCAGCCCACAATATGAAGCTTACCACAAAGAGTGGTGAGTTCAGTTAGAGAAATAACTACACTGACAACTATCATGACAATGGTAGTGAGAGAGAGAAATAGAATGCCTGTCTAGAATATAGGCAGGGAGGGATTGATGAGGAGGAAGATGGGGGGTATTGGTGATGGGAATGTAAATACTGGTGAAGGGGGATGTTCTTTTTTATAACTGAACCCCAATTACAAACATGTTTGTAATCATGGTGCTTAAATAAAGATATCATTTAAGGAAAAGATTCCTCCCTCAATTATTGTGATGCTTAGCCAAGTTCTTAGTCCCTATTATCCTTAGTTTTCTCATCAGTTAAAACAAGCATAATGATTCTTTCCCCATAGAGTTATTATGCAAATGCAAACTTATATCAAACACATCTCTTTTTGCCTTTATTGCTGCAATTACTATTCTCAGTATCTCTTCATATATTTTATTTAAAAACACTCACAAACTCCACACACTGAGCAAGGCACTGAAGATATAAAAGATAAATAATCTGTATTTTTCTTCTCAGGCAGTCTATGGAATAGTCAAGAGATAGATTTAAACCAAATTTTTATTATTTGAATAATTTTTATTTTGACCAAAGTGGATTACAAATCTTTCACAGTAATATTTTAGATACATAGTGACATTGAATCAGGGGCATTCCCACCTGAGGAAGTAAAAAGGAAGAAAAGTCAATGGAGGAAGATCAGGTAACTAACTATAGGATTCCTGGATGGGCTGTTATGAAGTTGGGTCTTCAAGAGAAATATTAGGGAAAGGTAAAATAAGGTACCTCCAAGAAGAAGAATAAAAAAGATCTCCCTGAGCAAAGATAAATGTTGAGAAGAATGCACCAGTGAATTTGGATGTGAAGTTCAAGATGAAATTTGAAAGGAAGTCAAATGTACTGATAATGGTAGGTTGGATTACCATGGACTGTTCTAGAAAATGGCAAGACTCTGGATCACATGGATCCCTGGATAGTTGTAAGCAAGTAGATCGTTTTAATATATTTTGGATTACACCCTGCAAAACAGGGTGTGATCTCCATCAGTGATCAATTCTTGAGGGGATCGAGGTCCATATGTGGTATTAGGGATTGAATGAAGGAAGACAAGACAAGAGCCTTATCCCCTATTATCTCTTAGACCCAAACAGTTATTTTTGGAACTTTAGTAGGGACAATGGGTACTGAGAGACTATTAAAAAAAGTAGAAAAGAACAAAGTCAGAGACTGGTATCACTGGGGTGAATGTAATTGCGTGAGTTCTACTAGGAGAATTGGAAGAAAAAGACATGAAGATGGAAGCCTAAAATCTCTCATAAGACATTAAACTTGTTATGGGAAAGTCCATAGACTACATGGGGTTTACCTTGCTTCATTCTTATAAGGGTAACAAGGGATTGAAGTGATGATGGCAAATGTCCATTTGGCACACACATGCCCATCTTCAAACAGGGGGGATTTTAGTTTATGGGGCACTGTGCCTGAACAGGTTGTGACAAGCATGGCTTCCAACCATCTTTAACCGACAGTCAAAATTCACAACAGCAAATGGAAAGGCTGCTGATGTTTTCCAGTTCTGGAAATATTTTTGACATGATATAAATTATTCATCTTTCTGGAATTCCTGGTCAAATATCTCACTTTTTATTTTCTGACAATCCTCTTGAAATGGTCAAATGAACCGTCAATGAGGGCTCTTGTTTTCACTGGACAGCCTACACAAATTAAAACCAAATAGGAAAAATAAAAAATAAAAGAAGCAAAAAGAAAAAAAGGATAGTAAACACATGATAACATGGGCCAAAAATGTTGGGCATGGCAGGCCCATTCTGTCAACCCAAAATGAAGCCAGACACTTTATTTCAGACCGGAGGTTACATTTTCCACTCTCAATGCATACCGCCCCTTCCCTAACACACAGTTCAATCTAATCTCATCCTTGTGTTCACAGGCCAGGCCAGCAGGAAAACAGTCAAAATGTGGAGCACAGAGATGCAGATACACTGGCTCTGTTCCCAGGAGGCCAAGTCAGAGTGAGAATCAATAGCTCAAAATTGGAAAACACACGTATCAAACCTTGTCCATTAAGAAAACCAATGTTAAAAGCCTAAGACACGCTCTACTATTCCAGACATTTGGGTTGGACTCATCTGCAAAAATGTGTCTAGTATTTGTGGACTTTCTGGACTACCTGTACTCTCAGGGAAGGGACCTAACTATTTGTGTAGTAAATGTGTTATTCAGAAAAAAATTACAGAAATCCAGAGATGGAGAATTTGGGTATGCCTTTGCTCATAATTAACAGATATCCCCTGGGTTCTTATCCACCCCCAAACATTTGGAAAATCCAGGCCACCAAAAGTTAGTTCCAGCTAAGGGGCACCTTTCCTCTTTGTATCAAAAAACAAGAGCACTGAAGTTGCAGTTATGATTAATAATAGTACATGTCCTGGGACAAGCATCAACAGGTAGAATTGGGGGGATTTCACATTTAGCTTTTTCCCTTAGAAAACAAGCCTGTTTAGAAAAGAAGGTTTTCTTCCTGAAGATTATGTCTGTCATGCCCTAGAGGACATTCAGATACCTAGGAGCCACATGGGTGGGCATTATCCAGGACATGCCTTGATCTAGTACTTCCAGGTGTCTATGAAAAGGACTGAAATATGGAAAAAAGGGGGAGTGGGGTCATCCAATGAATGCTATCTCAGGGATCTAATTGCAGCCCTGACAAGCCTCAGATCAAAGGCATCCCTCCTGGGTTCTTTGATCTCTTGATAACCACATTTAGTATCCTCCCTTGGCTGTTCCCCGGGGCAGGAGACTCTCCCTTCTAACTCCTTCTTCTCTTCTGAGGTTAAATCTTTCAACTGTTAAGCATTTTCAAAGGAGTGAAAATAAGCAAAGGTTGTAAATCTGTTAGATTTAGGAAAAATTTGCTACCACACTTGTTGGGTGTCCTTTATATGGATGTTCCCCAAATGCCAGGCAGATGGAACCCCTGTTGAGTTATTTGTACTAGGAGCCCCTGTGGTGCTATTGTTTCAGGGAGTTGAAAGCTTCAGAGATATCACTGCACCAGAGATGGGTAGGGACAGCACAAAGAAGGGCAACCCCTCCATTATGTTCCTAATTGGGCCATCTCTTCTCCCTCACCTGGTTATATCTATCAATACTGCCTTGCTCCAGGGTCCCCCTAAACCCCACTGGTCCCGCTGAGCTTCTTCCCAGCACCTTACTTACCCACCAGGGTATATCCTGTTACCCTTCAGATATCTTAGTTCCTCTTTTGGTACTTTATTAGTTTTGTTTTAAGGGAATAAACTCTCTGGTCATCAGCCTGAGTTCTCTCCTTTTCCCCATCATAAGCTGAGCAAACATCCTTGGTCCTTAAACGCACAGGGATGAGGAAGTTGACCCTTGTAGGCATGCGCACATGCACTAATACCCAATTGGAAAGGATGTGACTGCTTTTTATTTATTTATTTTTTTTTTGAGATGGGGAGTCAGTCCCATTGCATACATCTGCATGTAGCATGCAGTCCACCAATGCAGCAAGTGTGCTGGTAATGCGTCATCCCTAGCCAGCTAATGCTTTTAATACTACTTTTTGTGTGAAGGTTTGTAGTCAGCAAAGAAAAAGGACCAAAGGGGAACTTCTGATCCACCAGCAGTGACATTCTCCCCACCTTCCTTCACTTCCCAAATTTCTCATGACATTAACCAGGGCCTCACCCACTTGAACCCTCCCAGGGTTGGGTTTTCTCAGCTGGAAGATAGGCATGTCTAGCACATTTCCATAAGCAATGATCTTTACTGAAATAGAGGGAGGAAAGAGAACATCTCTACTTAAGACTTTCTTTTTTACCCTAAGTAATCTTGGGTTGCCAGGTTCAGTGAATAGAAATGCAGAGCACAATGAGTTTTTGAAAAATGCCAAGTCCATTTTTTAGCCAAAATATGTCCCCTATCTTTACTGCACATAAAAGAATTTATTATTTTTATCTGAAAATTTAAATATGATGAGCTGTCCTGAGTCACCAAACCTTGCTAGAGTAAAAAGGGCTTGTCCTAAAGACATAAAGAAGACCTATTCAGTCCTATGCTTAGGTCCTCACTCCCCAAAACAACACTCCAGCAATCAGATGTAGGACAGGGACAGCAAGGGGATATAGGGGCCCAGGATCTATTGAGCAACTGCAGGTGTCCCTGTGAGTCCCATAACCCTCCTATAGAAAAGGGACTATTAATCCATGGTCACAATTGATGGAAATTGGGTCAACAAAATTCAAAGAATTTTCCTGCTTCCACTGGGATACAGGGTTATTTCCTGGGCATCCTTAACTTCAGAGTCATGATCTGTCCATGCCTTGTCTCTTCTGTCTCCCCTCAAGAGTAAGAGAGAGCCTGAGGCAAATGGACTTGTTTCCAACATAAGCACATACTTTTCATTCTAGACATATCATTTTCTGTTAATAGAAAGTTCTAGATCTTATCCTATAGAACTCTTTGTTCTTCCATTAGATTCTCAGGGTTGTGGGAACCACCCCGACCTAAAATAGGTTCTATCAGAACAAAGATCTTAGAAGACAGTTGCTGTGTTTTCCAATACCAGTGAGCCTGTGTAAACTCATTAATCCACGGGGAATTCAAGCAAAAGACACCAGCATATGCTTATTTCCTACCATAGGATTAATTAAATTTAAGTGTTTCAGAATCATCCTCAGGGCTTGCTAAACTTGCTGAATTCTTGGATCCAGATAGCACAACAGGTAACACTCACTGGTCTTACATACTAAAGACCTGGACATGATTCCTGACATCCCTTATGATCCTCAAAACTCCTAAGTGCAGAACTAGAAGTCACCCTGGAGCACTTCCAGTTATGGCCCCCAAACAAAACAAATTCAAAAAAAAGAGAGAGAGAGAAATGCTACTGGATTCTGCTCCAATAGGTCTGGGGGTGGGGGGAGGGTAGAATTTGTATTTATGATAGGTTCACAAGCTATTGGTTTATTTACCTTCACTTTGAAAACCCTTGTTCTAAGAATAGAAAGAGAGCTCTCCTAAAATAATACACAATGTTTGGAACTTTAATTCAAATTTTGGTTTTATAGGCTGTTCTGCACTTCATATCCCCATCACTTAAAGATTTCCTGCTACCCTATATTGCCCCTGAAATAGACATTGATTTCTTTCACTGGATTATCCAATAGATATCTGTAATAAGTGCAAGTGAACACAAATATAAACTGGATCTTCCTGCCAGAGCATAGGAAATAATCACAAGAACAAGATAACAGCATTGGAGTTAGTGACGAGAGTCATCAGAGAGGACTAGAGAGAAAGAAGGGAAAGTTTCTCATGACACTTTAACACAGTAGCTGAAATTGGGGTTCCAGGAAGTCGGAGGGAATGAGAACAGTCTAGAAACAGCATGTGTAAATCACAGATATACAAAATATCCAGACAAGTTCTAGAACTGCAAGAAATTTATAATGAGTAATGAATATGGTGAGTTCCATGGTTGATGCTGGGTAAATGGAGAAGCCCAATATGTAGATTGGTTACGCTGAGATTCTTGGCTTTCTTTCCTTTTAAGATACTGAGGAGGTATTGGGTAGGTCTTGAAGAAAGAGATGTCATGTCATGCCTATCATCAGAATGCAGAAACTAAAGAGAGCAAACATACTCTATTGAAGTTGGACTAGAGACTATCAAGGTGTGATTGAGGGTTGTACCTTTCTAAGCTGAACAGAGAAGTAAACACTGATGGTCTGAAAAAGAAACCTCTTATCTACACATTTACTACTTTCCTATAGCAAAAGGATCCTAATATATGGGGAATAAGACACATTATTTCTTTGTGTTCTTATAACTCTGCATCTTAAATTATAAATTTATATTCCCATAATTATCATTATTATCATTTTCCCCTTTAGGACTGCTATAACTTATTACAATTATTCACTATCACTTTTCTTCCCATTCCCAGAAATTTTAATGATCCATCTCAAATAATTTTCTAAAGACTGGGCATGTGGACACGTTATAGAACACATGCTTCATATGTATAGGGTCCTATGTTTAATTACAAACAACATTCCCTCTTCCTCACCTACTCCTCAGCCCTACCACCAATTTATTTCTCAGTTTAGTGACTGGAAGAGACGAAGAATTAATCCATAAGTAGTCAAATTTACTGTAGCACAAAAAACAATGGTGATAGAGAAAGGAAAGCTGAGCTTAAAAATTATTGCAAAATAATCCTTAAGTCACTTTGAAATTGATTATATGGACAGTACTGAAAATAACAATTCATTCCCTAAAAAGAAAACTAGTTACTTGAAAGAATCACATATACACTTTCTTGAAACAATGCCTAATAAAAACACTTTTAGCATAGGCACTTGATAAGTATATATTGGTAACTGAGATGAAATATCTGACATATTAATCTCACTCTAATATTGAAAATAAGTAAAATTGTCTTTCTTGCCTGACTTTAAGCAAGTTAACACTATTTTATTCAGTTTTTTAAAACTTGGAATAAGCAACGGTGAGGGTATATCAAAATCATCAGGCACAGAAACCTGACCTTGAAGAGAAAGTTTGACTAGATAGGGGAGAATGGGCAGTTCAAACATTTAGAGCTCAGTAGAAAACATCATAATTGTGTGCAGAACAGAAAAATACACCAATGTTCAAGAATTCCAATTCTGAAGGATAAGACTGTATTCATAAATCAGTCTGTTCACTCACTGGGAATCTGAGCTAGCAGCAGTAGCACAATAATTTAGGAGAATTTTTTTAAAATATGGCAAACTCAAAGACACCAACTTCCAGCAATCCGATGCCAAGCGTTTGATACAAAGATAACAGAGCCTGCAAAAGGGTCAGACACTTCTCTGGGCTTCTTGTGGGCTGGCAGTTCAACTGGGAGTGCTGAGGATGACAGCTTCTACCCAGTATCAGAGATGACCTTTGGCAAGTTGCTGGAAGAGATCTCACTCAATGTGGTGTCCATAAAGACTTATTGTCTGCCTCTAAGATAGATAGATCTGCCAGCAGATCTATCAGGAGACCAAGAGTGTAAGTGCTCTTCCTCAAGCCTTGACCTCAGAATGAGGGAAATCCCAGACCTTTGCCAGGGGAGCTTCCAAGATGAAACTGAAATAAGATTAACTTGGAGAAAGGAAGAGAAAAGAGATTAAGTTGAATGATTTTGGAGCTCTGTTCTTTGGTCTCTTTTGGCTGAATGGATTGATTCATGAGTGGCCATGTTCTTGATTAGTAGATTTGAGTGTAGGCCTAACACTTTGGAGCTAGTGACAGCAGCTTCATTCAGGAGGTCACTTTGGCACCACAGCCTCTTACAGGCCAACAACTCTGGTGACAAGCCACCTGCTCCCACAGTCCTAATCCATAGGCCTCTACATATGGTATCCCTAGTCTTGCTATAGGTTCTTTTTTAATTACCCAGAAACTGTTTTCTCTTCCTTTTCCCTTCCCTTTTTATTTCTTCTTCATCTCCTCTTCCTTCCACAAACATCTTTAAAATGAAGTTTTCTTGGAAAGAAATTTCACTGGAGATGACTCTGAGCAAAACAGACAACTGGTATACCCAAACAGTCAATTGTGAGATAACATCATCCACCTTGGTTCCTCCCAACTTCCTACTTTGTCTCTATATAGGACCTGGTTTTTGAACTCAGAAATCTGTTTCTTTCAATTAAAGGATACCCTGAAACTAATCTTATTTTGGGTCTGTTTCTAATACTAGTAAAACTTTGTATGTGATTTCAGGTAAAAAAGGCAAACTAAAGAGGTCCTCTAAGCAGTGGGAGGCAAGTTGATCATTTCCTCTTCCTTGTTGCCAACATTTCCTCTGACAGACTTTGTTTTCCTGGCCTCTGAGTTCAGCCTGGCCATGAGTCATAGTTCTGGCCCTAGGGTCAGAGGCGCATGATATAGGGGATGCCCTGGAGGGTGTCTCCCTGGATCTAGTACAATTCTTTCTTCTTCCTTTCAGAGCAGCTATGTGAACTGAAGGTGGAGAAACCTTGCTATACCCAGGAGACAATCACCAGGAGGGAAAAATCCAAGACTATCCTGAAGAGATAAACATTGGTTTTGCTTAATTGGACATCTGTCTGGAACCCAAGGGCCTTCCAGGGTCTTCTGTTCTTTGTTGTTCCTCTGAGCATCTTCCACATGAAACCAGTCCCTCTCTCTATTTTTCCCTCACTCAACTCAACTCAAAGCCTTTCCCTACTATTGCCTGCCTTGCAAACGCACACACACACAGACACACACAGACATACACACACACACACCCATCCTGTCCTGTTGCTGGAAGAAGCTGCTTGGCTTCACTGCTCTCATTGCTCCCTGGAGGGCTTGGGTTTGGCTTCTATTACTGGGATCAGAACACTTACAAGTAGATCCACCCTCCAAGCAAACTTTTTATTTCAAAATCATGATACTTTGGGTCACATGTTTACAATAGTGTTAACAGTGATGGGGTTGATGGATAGATTCCCACACCTCAGCACTATCAAAATTTCTAAGACTCACATCACTGTCCTTAATTCCAAGGCTCCTTCTTCATACCCCACTTAAATATCCCTCCCTTTCAGACGATAATGTCTACTCCTATAGTAGTGAACTGTTGCCCTTTCCTCATCCCAGACCATCGCCATGTTTCCCTCTGCTTTTAGGGATCTGGTTCTTTTAGATACCTAGCAGAGATGGAAGGAACCATGTGGCATTTGTCCCACTCTGGCTGACCGACTTCCTTAGTGTAATGAATTTTAGCTTCATCCCGAGGCAGGATTTCCTTTCTTTTAAAGGCTGAATAATACTCCATTGTCTAGATATATTTGATATTTTAAATTCAGCTTTAACCTTTCTCTGGGCCCTCTCTCTAGCCAGGACCATATTCATTCCTTTCCTCTGGCTAATGGAGGATGGATGGAAAATACCAGAATTTAATGACTTTCCCTGACACTTTCAACTTTTAAATCATGTACAACATGGCTTCCAAGGTCACTAAGTGACCTCTCCTTCCCTGTATGGGTTCCATACCCCAACCCCAACCCTTGTTACCAGAGAGGAATGAGGATCATTTTGGTCACAAAGTACCAAGTTTCTTTCTCCAGCTCTGCCACAAGAGTTGAATAACAATTGCAAAATAACTTGATTTCTCTCACCCTCAAATGCCCCCTGTTTAGAAATCAAAACTATTATAAAGATAAAAATTATATTTTTATTTTATAATATAAAATTATATTATAAAAATTATATTTCATGATGGGTTGCCATAAAATATAAAGAAGTTAACATAGAAACACCTACATGTTTAAAAACATTTAATAGACATTATTCTAGACAGGATCTACACTGAAGGATAGAAACTGTACTATCCCCTCTATCCCCTGCCCCAGTCACCCCAGGTTTTGTTCCCTAACTCCAACCACCAATCATTTACTGGGCCAAGCAGCATAATTTTTACCCACCCACCCAACCATTCTGCCTTATGACAAAAATATTACATTGTTTTAGTGGGAGAAAGTTATAAGTAAACTAGAACCCCAGAGCTCCATTCTGACTTATAGTCAAGAAAGAGGATGCAGGAAGCTCTGGGATAAAGAAACAGTGTAGGAAAAGCAGTACGAAAAAGAACAAGTGTTCATTTGCCCCAGAAACTGCCCTCTCTAGGATCTTCCCTGTTGTTGTTGTTGTTTTAAAAATAAAGTAGCTTGTTATAGCCCTAATTATAACTTTTGTTTTCATATTTATAAGACTGAAATTGCAAAACCTCTCCCCAGACAAGCTGTGTTCTTCGGCATTGGATATGTGTTAAAGAGAAAGGGGTGGAAGTGAGGGGAAGACCATAGGCAAAATGCTGAGAACCTTATTGACTTAACTTTCCAGATTGTTCTCCCAAGGCAAGGAAAAACATCTTAAAAAACAAACAAACTTGTATTCTGGGATATTTCCCAGAAAAGACGCAGGTATAGTTTAGTAAGATGGGATTTGGTTTCGTTTTTCTGAGCTTCAGCTGCAAGGGTGGTTAAAGGTCAGGTCTGTGTTGTAAGCCATGTGAGGGCTTTGCTCCGGTAATCCTGACCACAGCCCTCGAAAAACTCTGCAGCGTGGCAATTAGAAGACTGAAATTTTCATTCTCTAAACATCTTCTCCTTGGTACCTTAAAAAAGTCAGGAGGCTGAGTTGGAGCATATTATGGAGAAAACCCTGGTGGTCAAAATTTCAGAGTCATTTCCCTGGAAGAAAACTGTTAAAATGATTTCCCCTAAAACTCTCTTAATGAGATGGAAATGTGGAAGCAAAACAATGTGTCAGCATGACTGAGGTCTTGAGAATGGGAAAGCAGAAATATTAAATGATCACTGTGTATGGGGGAAAGAGGATTTTAGTTAGGGGGAGGCAGGTCTTTATTCATAATTTTTGTTGTTGTATATTTTTTGTTTTGGGACCACACCTGGCGGTATTCAGGGGCTACTCCTGGCTCTGTGCTCAGAAATTGCTCCTGGCAGTTTCGGGGGACCTTATGGGAAGTCAGAGATTGAACCCAGTTCCATCCTGGGTTACTTGCATGAATGGCAAACACCCTACTTCTGTGCTATCACTCCAGTTCATTTGTTCTTGATTTTTTATTTATTTATTTTGGGGGGGGGCATACCTACCTAGTGATGCTCAGGGGTTACTCCTGGCTATGCATTCAGAAATTGCTCCTGGCCTGAGGGAACCATATGGGATACCGGGGATTGAACTGCCATTCATCCTAGGTTAGCTTGTGCAAGGCAAACGCCCTACCACATATACCACCTCTCCAGCCCCTTGTTCTTGATTTTGATTGAATAAGAGATGTATCACCTGCTCACCTTTGAACAAGCAGGCTCCAGGAAGCCCACCAACTCTACTGTAGTATGCTTACTACCATATTCAGTTTCATTACTGCTACACCCATGTCCATTTGAGTAGCCAATCAGAACTGTTTTGATTTCTGGGTCTCTTGGCAAGAGACCCCAGTTGTGCCTTGTGGCGAGTCAACTCCATGAGGGCAACCTTGAGCAGAACTCTCCTACATGAATATAATACAGTTGTCAAAC
The DNA here is from genome assembly GCA_004027635.1 of Crocidura indochinensis. Lineage (NCBI taxonomy): Eukaryota > Metazoa > Chordata > Mammalia > Eulipotyphla > Soricidae > Crocidura > Crocidura indochinensis. The sequence continues at coordinate 11,425 of PVKC010023323.1, forward strand.
AATCCCTGGGCTGGCAGTGAGCATCATGAGATAGCAAACTAATACTATGGCTCCTCCCACTTCATGTGAATTGGTTCACATGAGGTCTTTACAGCACAAAGGGCCTCATGCCTGGTGTCCCCTGACCTGAGCCTGCTGTGCAGTGGGCTGACCCTCTAGGTCTGTGGAGGGTCACGCAGTGATGTTCATGCATACATACCCCTTCAGGATACATTTGTCACAATTCTCAGGAAGTGACCTGCACTGGAATTTAGAGTCCTAACTTCATCCTCATCATTTATAATTAGGTCTGCTGTTCTCTACATCATGCAGTCACTGCCCATGTCCTCTATAGGATGAGAAACCATTTACCAGCACTTGAACTAAAAGCTTCTAATGGATCTCTATCAATTAAATGTACTGCAACAAAGCAAGCTACATTGGCTGGATCTTAATTTTTTCTCTCCTATCTCCATACAACTTTTATTACAGAAAATTTGTACACTGAGAGGGAAAGATTGGGGGAGAGCACAAAAAAGAAAGGGAGAAGAAATATGAGAAAATAAGAAATCAGTGTTTTATGTTTTTGTTTTAGAGTCATACTGGGTGATGCTTGGGATCATTTCTGGTGTTTAGGCTGTGCTGGGAAACCAATGCTGGGTCAGCCAGTACCCTATAACAACAATAATATATCTCCAGCTCAAGAATCTAATATTTTTGTTGTTTGGGGGCCACATCAGACTGTGTTTAGTGTATACTCTTGGCTCTGTGCTTGGTGGTACTAATGGGACCATAAGTGTACCCCGAGGCTACCCACATGTAAGGCAAAATGTTGCAACCTTTGTGCTATCTCTCTGACACCAAGAAACTAATCTGTATAAACTACATAACCATAAAGTAGCTTACACTCCTAAATTGAGACCGACTTTTCCCCCAAAATTCTTATGCTGTGATCCTAACCCTCAATACCTAGCACATGACTTTGCATAGAGACTTAGCCCTCATAGCCATGTTAGTGAAGATGAAATTATATTGGAATGGGGTCAGTCTTAATTCAACTGGTAATCTGACAAATAGGATAAATCTGATCAAACTGTACATTAAAAACATGTATTAACACTATTGTAGCCATGCTACTTCATCTACAATAAAAATTAACTTTCTTTAAAAAAAATTAGAGAAGTTTGGACACAGATGTGTGCACTAGTAAAGGCAGAGATCAAGGCTATGTCTTGTCAAGGTCAAGATAAAATCAAGGTCACCAAACATTACAAGATGTCAGGAAGTGATTCTCTTCAGAACACAGGCCTGCTACATCTTGATGATGGATTTCTAGTTTACAGAACTATGAAATAATAAATGTATGTGTCAGTCTCTAGCAGCCCAAGCAAATGACTATACCTCTGTGTTTAAAAAACCCACAGTATGAAAATTGGGTCCTGGAGTTCAGGTATAAAAAGGTATAAGTTCCCTTATATACTTCTGATAGTCTCATGGTTAACTTTGCACTTACAGAGGCAAGTATGAGACTTCCATGGTAATACATGAGAAACCACTGTTGTATATGGTCAATGTGCAAGTCTAATGTTTAGTCATTTGCCTCAAGGATTAGCTTTGTCTGCATCTGTTAGCAGGCTCATGTCCTTCTCTCGTGTCTATAGTCTGATAATACTTTAAATTGTTTTTCCAGGAGGAGGTGACTAGGTCAAGAAATGATAGCATACATACATGATGAAATATTAATCGGTCATAAGAAAAGATGAAGTAACAAAGCCTGCTGCTGTGTGTATGGATCTGGACAGTATCAGGCTGAGTACAAACAGAGGAAGAGGTACAGACTCAGAATAATCTCTCTCACATGCAGGATATAAAGAAACTTCCCAGAGAATTATCAAATGCCTAAAGACATGAAGATCAGGACAACTGCTCAGTAGGAAATTTGCCCTTGCTGTCGATATGGGGGTAATATAAAGAAGAAACGACACTAGGACAATCATGGGGAGGAGGCCAGGAAGAATTTTAGGGACATTGGTGGACGGTGATGGACATTGGTGAAGTGATGGGTGTTATAACTTTGTATGCCTGAAACTCAATCACAAATATCTCTGAAACTTTATAATTCATGGTGATTCCATAAAAAACCCATTTTTAAAAACCCTCCGGTTTTCAAAACCCACCCTCTGGTTCCTATATCAGCTGGCTGTCATATTAATATTACTTTAAGGTGTCAGATTCAACTGGCTGCTGCCACTCTGAGAACATAACAGATGTCAAGTAAAATAATGTAAATAATTCAGGGAATTGCCAGTCAACACTTCCTCTGCCATGCTGCAGTGATTCTGCCTTAATATCTTTATTCCTCATCAAACCTTCTCCTGGGGGCTCCTGGTAAGAAGCAGGAAAACAAACAGGTATCTCTTGGTGGAGTGTTTGATTTCTTCTGGGCCAGAACTTAAATATATTTCAGAAGAGTCCCAATGGAAAGCTGCCTACCCATTTCCTAAATGGGACAATGTTGTCATTGTAAAATTATAGATACCTGTAAAATAACTTTTCTTTCCTGAGTAAATTAGCACAATTACTCTCTTAATTATGTCACTCCTTCCCCTCAAGTGATTTATCTAAACTCTGGTTAATAAAAGTGGCAGGGAAAGCAGCAGAGAGCTGAAGCTTGACTGGCTCAATAAGATCCAAGAGACTGCTCAAGGACCCTGGTCAAAATGCACTTTCTCCCATGAGTCTATCTGGTTTCTTTGTTTGTTTGTTTGTTTGTTTTTTGGTTTTTTGGGCCACACCCAGTGACACTCAGGGGTTACTCCTGGCTATGCGCTCAGAAGTCGCTCCTGGCAGGCATGGGGGACCATATGGGAACCGTGGTCCGTCCTAGGCTAGCGCAGGCACCTTACCTCCTGCGCCACCTCCCGGTTCTCCTATCTGGTTTCTTAAGTGATGCCCTTGCTGCCAACCAGTCCATTACAGGGTCAACACAAACAAGAACAGGGCAAATACTATGAATTGCAGGCTGAAGGAAGCAGCCCCCCAGAAACCAACAACCCTTACCGGGCAGATGTGGGTGAATGAGCTGCCTGTCTGGGATGACTTCCTTCAGTGCATCTTGTATGTTCTCAGTTTGGGTTTACAGTGACCCAAGGCAACTGGTAGGTGAAGCAAGTTGAATGAACTTTATCAAGTAGATTTTCTGAAGCTACTGTTGTCCAAGGAAACCATTTATTGACTGATTTCACAGGGTCTTCTGGTGAAAGCCAAGGTATCATTCTCTCTAGCCTCTTCCATTATACTTCCATTTTCTCACTTCACTTCTCTCTGATCCCACTTTTCCCTTCCAAACTCTCAAGCTAATAAGTGAGGGAAGTAGAATACCTGTCTGGAACACAGGTAGGGGGTGGGGTGAAAGAGAGACAGGAGGGGGGCATTTGGTGGTGGGAATGTTGCACTGGTGAAGGGGTTGTGTTCTTTTTATGACTGAAACCCAACTACAAACATGCTTGTAATCATGTTGCTTAAATAAAGGTGTTGTTTAAAAAATAAATAAAATTTCAATGAATCTCCACTCCCAAAGCAGCTCCCTCTACTACTGGTTTTGATCATTTAGAAAATATCTAGTTTATATTCTTTGGAAAGAGAAATGGTGTTGGAGATCCTTTTTTGCCATACTTAGTGGTGCTCAGGGGGGTTACTCCAGGCTCTACAGGCAGTAATTACTCCTGGTGGTGCTGGTGGTACATGGGAGACTATTTGGGATGCTGGGGATTGAATTGGCATAGGTCACATGGAAGGGAAGTGCCTTACTCTCTATATTCTCCCTCCAGCCCCAAGAGCACCGAACCTTCTCTATCTATTGGGCATTTCCAATTACACCTAGTCAAAAACAACAAATCAACTGCCTTGTTTGGAAAATGAATTGTTCGTTTAAAGAAGAGGGCCCTTTGGATGGTTTTAATTTCCACCCACATTCAGCTATAACAATTGGCCCTGCTGTACGGCTGTAGAGCCAGTTAGAACTATGCATACAGAAGTCTTTTCTCCATTGTGTTTTTGGGCCCTTGGGGCATATTCCAAGAAGTGGGATCTTTGGGTCAAATGGAAGCTCAATTTTTTGGTTTGTGAGGACTGTCCACATTGTTTTCTAACTATTCACAATAGCCCAAATCTGGAAACAACCCAGGTGCCCAAGAACAGATGACTAGATAAAGGAGCTATAGTCCGTATAAGGTAGACAATGGAATATTACTTGTAAGGAAAGATAAAATAATTCCATTTGCTGCTGTGTCGATGGATCTGGAGAGTCTGATGTTGAGTGAAGTTAGTCAGAGGGAGAGAGACTGAGACTAGCACAGAATGATCTCTTTCATATGCAGATTATTAAGAAACATAATAAGGGAATAACAAATGCCCAAAGGCAATAAAATTAAGAATATGAGAACTGGTCTTTATTAGGGTCTGGAGTCAAAGGATGAGACCACACAATTGGAGTAAAGCAAAATAAAACTTTATTTTGTCAGCCACAAGCCCCAAACTTACCAGTCAGGGCCATCTTCCAGAGGAGATGACCCTGCCAAAGGACCCAAGCCAGTTTATATAGGGAGGGAATGAGGAGATTCTAACTTCTGGTGATCTTTAAAATGATTGTCTCTTGTCTACTGAACCTTCTTACTGCCCCTTGTGTCCTTTGGGGCTGTGTTAATGGAAACTTAGGCTTGAGAAATAGAAGCCTAACATGTAATCCTTTACAAGATGGCATCCCTCCTTCTTCAGAATTCAGGGCCCCACAGTCGTCAGTAGGAAGACTGGTCTTGTTGAGGATGTGCAACAGAGAAGGGAACACTACATCAATTTTGGAGGGAAGTGGGAGTGCTGGAGGATTTATGCTTGAAACCCTATTAGTAACATCACTGAAACACAATGCCAAAATTTATTTATTTATTTATTTATTTATTTATTTTGGTTTTTGGGTCACACCTGGCAGTGCTCAGGGGTTACACCTGGCTCCATGCTCAGAAATTGCCCCTGGCAGGCACGGGGGACCATATGGGGTACCGGGATTCGAACCGATGACCTTTTGCATGAAAGGCAAACGCCTTACCTCCATGCTATATCCCGGGCCCCCAAAATTTATTTTTAAGAAGTACTTGTTATAGAGACAGGCTGGTAGGTGGGAGAGAAATATGTGGAGGGTATTGGTGGAGGAAAGTGGACTTTGGTGAAGGTACTGATCTTGGAACACTGTATGCCTGAAACCCAATCATAAATAACTTTGTAATTCATGGCAATTCAATTTTTTTTAATGCTCCTTTGCTGTTTTATACATCTACAACCTCAATAGGTTCTTTCAAGGTTCACAACTTTCCTTTGGACATTTGGCCACAAGTCATCCTCACAATAGACTTGTGTGGATTTTAAGGCTCCAGCTAAAATTTTTGACAATTTCTCTTATTGGAAGTTATCTTTCAATAAAACATAATTTTCATGTGACACAAAATTCTTTCTCTTTTAAGGGAAACTAACATTTCCTAAACCTTAAGGAAAACTTAATGAATCTTAAACATGTGCAACATTGTTTTTTTTGTTTGTTTTTTTGTTTTTGTTTTGGGGTTTTTTTGTTGTTGTTGTTTTTGGGCCACACCCAGCGGTGCTCAGGGGTTACTCCTGGCTGTCTGCTCAGAAATAGCTCCTGGCAGGCACGGGGGACCATATGGGACACCGGGATTCAAACCAACCACCTTTGGTCCTGGATCAGCTGCTTGCAAGGCAAACACCGCTATGATATCTCTCTGGGCCCTTAATCATATACAACATTGTATACCATTCATGTATAACAAAAATTTCTAATATGACTAGGTATATACTCATTGATCCTCAAGAGTCTTCTCTGTGTCTTGGACTTTGAGCAAACCTTATCACTAAGGCCCATCTTT